>CM076572.1:539978188-540147267 GCA_034641835.2 Pinus albicaulis
CTATTTGTGGATGGTTGGTCAAGTCGGAAAAAATAGATGGACTTCTATTTTTAGACATATTGGGCGGAATCTATTTTTAGATTGCCAGTCTAAAAATAGATATGTCAAATATTATTAGCTCTTAATAATATTTAGACTCTAAACATTATCTTATTCTCTTGGAGCACTTCAGTTAAGTGCACAGATGTTGCACAGGAGCTGACAGAAGGAATTACGCTACTCCTGAGGGTTATGTGGAGCTATTGCATGAAGACTTCAGTTAGAACTCATGTGACAGAGTTTGGTGGAGTTGATTGAGGAAGTTAGTGGAGTTGTATTCAGTTTAACTAATCTAAACATAGTTGAGCTATTTATATTCAGTTTAACTAATTGATACAATTAGTGAGAGTGGTGTGAATTAATTATTAATTAATTCACTAATTATAAACTCATTAATCAACTAAAGAATGCATCATTTAACTTCAGTGCATGGACAGTTTCAGTGGAGACCAGTGCAGAAATAGGTGAAAGAGCAGGTTAACTATCAGTTGTGACTATATTGTTGCTATTTGCAACACACAGATAATTGGAGAAGCCCATGAGGATTGCACAGTACAAGCCAGGTGGTTTATGTTATTTAATGAGCCATCCCATAGCATTGATAACGCAATAGAGGCTGGCTATCAAGTGGCAAAAGATTGGAGCATGTGTTTTGCTAGATCTAGCTTGATAGTGTGTAGCAATTGAGGGTGTGCATGAGAGCTTGTGAGGAGCTTTGTACTATGATTTTTACATGATCTCCATGACATATAATATACAGATAGTTGGGGTTTTCAGCTTTAATATTTCCCATTAAATACTGTGTTCATATGTGTGATTGTTCACGGTTTTAATGTGTGCATGCAATTGATTTTATTTCCGCAATTAATGATCAATGGTAGAAGAGATTCTATATTATGCATGAAGCTAAAATAGTGTGTGATCAGGAGAATATCGGTGAATAATATATCATTTGTTCAAATTTCTACATGGTATCAAAGCGATATTGATCATTGGAGCAATTGCAAAACATTTAAGCGATTGAGTTTTGAGCTGGTGGAATTCGAATTTGCAGTAGTGTTTTCTTGGTGTCGAAGTTGAGATGTCTTTCAACGGATTGCGATTGGAGTATGCCCTTGAGGGTAGCTCGAATTATATTGCATGGAAGGACAGGATGGAGGCGGTGTTGGATGACAATGGGTTGAAGGAGTTCATAGATGCAGAAATTCCAAAACCTACTTCTAGTGATGCTGCCATACTTGACGCATGGAAAAAGAAGACAGCAAAGTGTCAAAGGATTATTTTGGAAGGTGTGAAGGATCACATAGTGTCCAGCCTTCATGGTAAATCTTCTCCATTCTTGATGTGGAAAGCTTTGACAGATTTATTCCAAAGCAAGAGCGATCAGAGGAAGTTGGCGCTCAAGGATAAACTCATAAACATAAAAATGGAGAAAGGCGACAGTATGCCCAAGTACCTCACGAAGTTCATCCAATGCATGGATGAGCTGGGAAGTGTGGGGGTGACTGTTGATGATGAGGACTTGGTGAGCTTGGCTCTCCTTGGGCTTCCGAAGATTTGGCACTCCTATCAGGACTCTGTCAATGGTCGGGAGAAATTGCCAGGATGGGAGCGACTTTGGTCGGATCTTGTGCAAGAGGAGATAAGGCGGAGTACCAGGGATGGATCTTCATCAAAGAACTATGATGAAGAGAATTACGCTTTGTTTTCCAAAGCAAAGAAGGGGAAGAGCAAGAAAGCTTCTCAATCCGGTGCGAAAGGCAAGAAGCAGGACATGTCCAAGGTGAAGTTCTTTCACTGTCACCAACACGGACATTACGCCACTAATTGTCCACAGAAGAAGAAAAATAAGCAGGCTGCTGGGACTGCAGTTGGAGAGGCCTTAGTCTCACAGTTTGAGCTGGATTTCTCACTGATCGCATGCTTGGTTTCAAGTGTGACGGGTTCAGTGTGGTTTCTTGACAGTGGTGTGTCTTTTCACATGACAGGAGATCGAGATTTGTTTACTGATCTGGATGAGAAAGATCTTGGAGTGCACATCGAGATGGGCGATGATGGTAGATACAGTGCGACCGGTATCGGTACCATTTCCTTTGAGAGGGAGTCTGGTAAACCCTTCGTATTGAAGGAAGTGATGCATGTTCCGGGATTGAAGAAGAATCTTATCTCTGTGGTGATGTTAGAAGACAAGGGATATGATGTTGTCTTTAGCGAGGGAAAGGCTTTCCTACGCAGTAAGGCAACTGGTGAGACCCGGAGGATAGGGGTTCAAGTTAAGAACCTTTATCAATTGCAGGTAGATGGCTGTGCAGCAATGGCAGGCAAGGTAGAAGGAGTGGTGAGCCGGGATGATGGCGAGTTGTGGCACCAGAGATTGGGCCACCTTCACCATGGAGCTTTGAAGATACTGCAGCAGATTTCTATTGGGTTTCCTAAGGGTACTCTTGCGCAGTCAGATTAGTGCAAGGGATGTACCTTGGGAAAATTTGTGAAAGCCACCTTTCACGAGAAGGATGGTCGCGCCACGACGATCCTTGAGAGAATTCACACAAACATGTGTGGACCTTTCTCAGCAGCTTCGACAGCAAAGCACAGGTATTATGTGATATTTGTTGATGATTTTTCTCATAAGTGTTGGATCTTCTTCATGCATAAGAAGAGCGAGACATACTCAAAGTTCTGTGAGTTCAAGGCACTGGTTGAGAAAGAATCGGGGAAGCAGGTGAAGGCTCTTAGGAGCGACAATGGTGGTGAATTCATCTATGGCGAATTCAAGGACTTTTGCAGCGCAGAAGGAATTCAAAGAGAGCTCATAGCACCTCATAACCCATAGCAGAACGGGGTTGCTGAGCAGAAGAACAGAACGATCATACATATATACATGGTTCACCCAGTTTGGGCTATGTCCACCCCGAACAGCCAGTCCTTCCTTTCTATTATCCAGCAAAAAGGAAGAGACAAAACCTACAGTAGATTTGCTATAATATCATATGTTCTCTCTCACGGTCTCCCTCTCTGTTTCTCGCTCCGAGAATACACACACAATACACAGCCACAATACAATACCCTCATATATACAAGGGGGTTTCCTTCTAGGGAAAATAACCCTAATCTAAACATAACTTCTATCGTCGGATCATTTTCCTAATGAACAGCCCAAATTGACTAGAAATTACTATACTTTTACAAGGCAATTTTACATCTGTTTTTAGCTTCGGGCGCGCGGGCCTGTGAGGGGAGACTCAGAAAAGCGACACGCCCCCCCCTGGACCCCCACGGCGGGGATTAATTTCGGGCGGCGTTATCGCCTCATTAAGGTACAGTACGGGGGCCCAATGCTATGATACAAAGTAAACAAGATAATCAGGCTCCACACCCAACAATCTCCCACTTGGAGACTGATTGTAGCAACTCCACTGCTGCTTCATTTGTTGGACAACGACTCCTCTTTAGACTTGGCTATTCCTCATCTTCATCTTCATCCTTGAAGACCAATTGAAACTGAGCACATTCTCAGTTTCTCCCTGGTTACAACTTTTGTTAGCATATCTGCAGGATTCTGGCTAGTGTGTATCTTTTCCAGCTTCAACTCTCCATCTTCCAATACTGACTGTATGAAATGGTACTTGAGATGTATGTGTTTAGTCCTGGAATGAAATGTTGAGTTCTTTGCAAGATGAATGGCACTTTGGCTATCACTGTATAACGTGCCCATATCATGCTTCTTACCCAATTCATCCATAAACCTTTGTAACCAAATCATTTCTTTACTAGCCTCTTTAGCAGCAACATACTCGGCTTCTGTTGTTGAAAGTGCAACAACACTTTGGATTTTTGAAACCCAACTGACAGCTGTTCCACCTACAGTAAATACATATCCTGTAGTGCTCCTCCTATTATCTCTATCACCTGCCATATCTGCATCAACATATCCCTGTAGAGCAATGTTTGAACCACCAAAGCATAATGCTTGATTTGTGGTACCTCTCAAATATCTGAGAATCCATTTTACTGCCATCCAATGTTATTTTCCTAGATTGTTCATGTACCTGCTTACAACTCCCACTGCATGTGCAATATCAGGCCTTGTGCAGACCATTGCATACATTAAGCTTCCAACTGCTGATGCATATGGAACTTTAGACATATAATCCATGTCTTCTTGGGTCTTTGAGCACATCTCCTTACTAAGTTTGAAATGGCTAGCAAAAGGTGTACTAACTGGTTTTGCATTCTGCATATTAAATCTTTTCAACACCTTCTCTATGTACTCATTCTGAGACAGTTTTAATTTGCGATTTTTCCTGTCTCTAGTTATCCTCATACCAAGGATTTGTTTTGCAGCTCCCAAATCCTTCATTGCAAATGAATTTGCCAATTTTCTTTTGAGCACATTTATTTCCTGCATGTTAGACCCTGCAACAAGCATGTCATCTACATACAATAACAGTATAATATAGTTGCCATCATTTTGCCTTTTTAGATAAACACAATGATCAGAGTGACATCTAGTATAACCTTGTTCAGACATAAACTTGTCAAATTTTAGATACCACTGCCTTGGAGCCTGTTTTAAGCCATACAAGTTCTTCTTTAACCTGCACACCAATTTTTCTTTCCCTTTTACCTCATATCCTTCTGGTTGCTGCATGTATATCTCTTCCTCCAAATCTCCATGGAGAAATGTTGTCTTTACATCTAACTGTTCAAGATGTAAATCTTCCGCTGCTACAAGACTTAAAATAGTTCTGATTGAATTCATTTTAACAACAAGAGAAAATATTTCATCAAAATCAATACCTTTCTTCTGTGCAAATCCCTTCACCACAAGTCTAGCTTTGTACCTCTGTTTTCCTCCATCTTCTTCCTTCAGCCTGTAAACCCATTTATTCTGCAATGTAGTTTTACCTGCAGGCAACCTGACTAAGTCCCAAGTCTGGTTATGCATTAAAGAGTCCATCTCTTCTTCCATGGCTAGCTCCCACTTCTTCCTGCTTTCAACCTGCATTGCTTCTTCATAACATTCAGGTTCACCAGAATCAGTCAACAATAAATAATATAATGAAGGAGAGTATCGTTCAGGAGGTCTACTTATCCTGGTAGATCTTCTAACACCACTTTCAGGTGTTTGAGGTGCCTGTTGCTGTTGTGGTGGTTGCTGCTGCTGTGGTTGTTGATTATTATTATTTCCAGGCACCTTTACTTTTTCAGTTATCTCATCAAGAACCGCGTATTCCTTTCTTTCTTTTTCTTGTTTCTTTTCCTGCAGCTGATTCTTATACAAGACCTTTTCATTGAATATTACGTCTCTGCTCCTAATGATTTTGTGATTTTCATAATCATATAAGCGATAACCAAATCATTAGCACCATATCCAATAAAGGTACATTTCTTTGATTTTGCCTCAAGCTTTGTTCTGTTTTCTTTATTAATATGGACAAAGGCCTCACAACCAAAAGGCTTTAAAAAAAGAGTAGTTTACCTTTTTACCTGTCCATGCTTCCTCTGGAATACCACCATCCAAGGAACTTGAAGGCCCTCTATTTATTAGATAAACAGCAATATCTACAGCATCTGCCCAAAATTGTAAGGGCAATCCTGCATGCAATCTCATGCACCTTGCACGCTCCATGATTGTTCTGTTCATCCTTTCTGACACACCATTTTCTTGTGGTGTTCTTGGAACTGTCTTCTCTCTACGGATTCCATGCTCTGAACAGTACCTATCAAACTCTTTGCTGCAATATTCACCTCCATTGTCTGATCTGAGACACTTCAACTTCTTTCCTGTCTCAATCTCAACCAAAGCTTTCCATTTCTTGAAAGTATAAAATACATCAGATTTATTATGAATACAATAAATCCATGTTTTTCTAGTTGCATCATCAATAAAAGTAACATAATAACGAGAGCCACCGAGAGATGATACCTGAGCAGGTCCCCATACATGTGTATGCACAAGCTCCAATTTTTCGCTCTTCTTTTCTTTCCCAACTCTGAGAAATCTGACTCTCTTTTGTTTTCCATAAATGCAATTCTCACAGAAATCCAAATCAACATTATTCAAACCTGGCAACAAATTTCTTGAGTGAAGAATCTTCATTCCCTTCTCATTCATGTGTCCGAGCCTATGATGCCATAATGCTACATCTGCTCCTTTGGAAGTTAAAGCATTAATAGAGTTAGAAATACCATTGCATAAATACAATGTACCAACCTTTTCACCTTTTGCTATTACCAGCGCTCCTTTGGTGACCTTCCAAGTTTTATCTGTGAAAGTTGTCACACAACCTTCACCGCCTAACTGCCCTGTTGAAATCAGATTTTTCTTCAGATCTGGAACATGCCTTACCTCCTTTAGTATCCATTGGTTTCCATTATGTTGTTTTACAAGAACTTTACCCATTCCAACAATTTTACAGGGTTTATCATCACCCAAACGAACTTGTCCAAAATCTCCTTGAACATAGTCATGAAAATATTTCTTATCGGGTGTGGCATGGAATGAAGCCCCTGAATCTACAACCCAAGAATCAGTAACATTTTCGAAAGAAAGAATCAAAGCATCTTGTAACACATCACCTGTCACATTTGCTTCATGATTGTTTTCTTGCTGTATGTCTCCTTCTTTTCCCTTCTGAGATCTACGGTCTTTCTTTAGGTGTCCTTTCTTTCCGCAATTCCAGCACACTATCCCCGATCTGGACTTGGATCTGCCTTTCCTTGATTTACTGCGATATCCCAAGCTCTTTCCTCTTTCCATTATTCTTCCCCTAGACTCTGCACTCAAAGCATTACCTGATGTCTCACCGGAGCTTTTCCGTCGCATTTCCTCACTAAGGATAGCACCAACAACATCATCAAACTTTAAAGTACTAGATCCAGAGACAGAGTTACTAATGGCCATTACTAAACCATTCCAACTCTTTGGCAATGAGCACAAGAATAACAGAGCTCTAACTTCATCATCAAAGTTTACCCCTACAGAACTTAGCTGACTGGTAACTGTATTAAATTCATTTAAATGGTCTGCAACAGATCCACCTTCCGACATCTTCATATTAAATAGTCGTTTCAGCCGAGGGCTTTTCATACAGTTTTGCCAACGTCTGCATCAAACCCTTTGTTGTTGTTTCCTTCGAAATATTAAAGGCGACTGATGCCGCAAGACACAGTCGTACTGTTCCGAGTGCCTTTCTATCGAGAATGTTCCATTCCGCGTCTGTCATGGTCGTCGGCTTCTTTGTTTTTCTGGTCAATGGTAGGTACAGATCTTTCTGATACAGATAATCTTCCATCTGCATCTTCCATAGCGCAAAGTTTTGGCCGTTAAATTTCTCGACCCTAAACTTACCATCATCCGCCATTGCTCCCACTCGAACCAGGAACCCTTTTTTCCTGCGAGTTTATCAGCGTAGTTTCTTTTGTGTTCAGTTGGCAGCAAGAATAGTTTGGTTTTCATGTTCACTAGTTTCCTGTTTTGATTCATTAGATTAGCAACACCTTTTCATTTAAGCAGTACACTTTTACTTTCTTTCAAGTCTTGTCATTGTAATTTCAATTTGCTTTTAAAGTTTCAAGATTGGTAAATCATTATAGGGGATATCACTTCCTTGAACAAATATAACCAAACTTGTTTTTCATTTTAGAATTTCCATTTTACCTTAGAAAGACCAAAAAAGACAAAAGTTAAGAAATAGGTTATCTTGCACATATAGTGCGCCGCACTTCATCAGCTTACGATTCCCGGATTGACAAATTAAATGCAGCAATTTAGGACACACTAAATTGACCTCGCTTGAACTCACTTGTTTACATTCATGTGACGAAGGATGCTGGAAAAGCTGGAGCATTTGCGAGAGGTTGGGATATTTGTGGGGTACCAGTCCCCCCCACACCTATCGTGTGTATTTTCCAGACAGTCGCAAGACTGTTGTGCGACGGGATATCAAATTTCAGGAGGAGAAAGCCATGAAGTGTTCGCTTGAGAGGGAGCCACACTTGCATGCAGATGAGGAGCTATTAGTTCCTAAGGATGAGCCTCAAGATGTGGATCAGCCACAAGAGGAGGTTCATGGAGTGGAAGAGACCACTCATGCAGCGCCAACCATCAGAGGGCAGAAGTGCACTACAAAAGCTTAGCAACTGGCTCAAGATGTAGAGAGGATTGTAGGAGCACCTACATCATAGCGCAGACAGAGACAGTCACCTAACCGGTATACTGGATACATGGCTCTTATGAGCAAGTGTATCGTGACAGAGCCATCCTCTTTCGAGGAAGTTGTGGAGGATCCCGCATGGGTATATGCCTAAATGCTGCTGGTGGAAAAGTTTGTGAATCGATTGTCGACGTTGTGGGGGGGGGGTCCCAAGGTGGAATATGGAAATCGATGGTGGGGTGGGAATGGATCTACAAAGTGAACGGTGGTGGCACGGGAGTGTCGAGAAGTACAATGAAATATTTGTTGCCCAGGGCTTCTCACAGATTGAAGGGATCGATTATGAGGAAACCTTTGCACCTGTCACAATGTATTCTTCCATATGGAAGATTCTTGCTCTCTCAGCGTAGATGGGGTGGCACATTCATCAGATGGATGTGAAGACTGCGTCCCTCAACGAAGTGATTGAGGAGGAGGTGTACATAGAGCAGCCTGAAGGTTTCAAGATCTTCAGTAGCGAGTCACATGTGTGCAGGCTCAAAAGAGCGCTGCATGGGTTGAAACAAGCACCTCATACTTGGTACACACAGATCGACAGTAACTTTACCGGATTTGGATTCTCCAAGAGTGAGGCGGATCCGAACCTATACCAGATTGTGGTGGAGGGTAAGTTGCTGATCATTGTACTTTATGTAGATGATTTGATATGTGTGATGATGAGCTGATACACTCGCTTAAGGCTAATATTGCAAAGGAGTTTGAGATGAAGGACTTGGGCCTCCTTCATTATTTCCTGGGATTGGAAATTTGGCAGCGCAATGATGGAATGTTTGTTTCTCAAGGCAGGTATGCCTGGTAGATACTGGAGAAGTTCAACATGCATGGCTGCAAGCCTATTGATACTCCTCTTCCTGGTGGATGGAGGAAGGAGGATGCTACTTCGGCAGAGGTAGTGGATGCCACTGTTTATTGACAGTTGGTGGGTTGCTTATGTATCTGGTCAATACACGACTCGACATATGCTATGCTGTTAACCAACTTTCACAAGCTGTGGTTAAGCCTACCAAGCTCTACTGGAAGGCAGGCAAGCATGTGTTCGTGAAATATCTCGTCCATGGGGATATGGATTATGGTGCCGGAATAGTCGAATAAGGTGGGCCTGCTGTGGCTTTAGCGGATGCGGTTGGGCGGGGGGGCCGGGGGGCGGACGAGAAGAAGCACATGCGGAGGATTTTTCACTGTCGGATGCGACAACGAGTTTCTTGGTACGGCGGGGAAGCGAGAGATACGGCAGCACTCAGTGCCCAGAGCGAGTATGTGGTGGCGAGTTTGGTGCCGCATGCGGTACGTATGGACGAAGAAGATACGGTGAGGTTGTTCGGTTCACACTTGAATCCTCTCTTGTGATTTGTTAAGACGGACTTGCATTAAACAAGTTGATAGGTCGCTATGATAGATCTAAAAACATTGACATCTGGTATCATCATATCAGAGACTGTGTGCGGCGGAAGATCATGTTACTTTCATACATTCCCACGGAGGATCAGGATGCTGATATCTTGACGAAGGCGCTCACCAGGAGCAAATTCGAATACCACAGAGGCAGGATAGGGGTGGCAGATAATCCTTATCTTTTTGAGAGGGAGTGTTGAGATTGCAACAAGATGATGAGCTTAGTGGAAAGAAGTCGCCTTCACTAAGTGGGCCCGCAGGCTATTTTTGGCGCAAAGTCTATTTTTAGACTATGTCTATTTTTAGACATATGGATCATGTTCTATGAGTTGCAGGATGTTATTTGTGGATGGTTGGTCATGTTGGAAAAAATAGATGGACTTCTGTTTTTAGACATATTGGGCGGAATCTATTTTTAGATTGCTAGTCTAAAAATAGATATGTCGAATATTATTAGCTCTTAATAATATTTGGACTATAAACATTATCTTATTCTCTTGGGGCACTTCAGTTAAGTGCACAGATGTGGCACAGGAGCTGACAGAAGGAATTACACTATTCCTAAGGGTTAAGTGGAGCTATTGCATGGATACTTCAGTTAGAACTCATGTGAGAGAGTTTGGTGGAGTTGATTGAGGAAGTTAATGGAGTTGTGTTCGGTTTAACTAAGCTAAACATAGTTGAGCTAGTTGTATCTAGTCTAACTGATTGATACACTAGTGAGAGTGGTGTGAATTAATTATTAATTAATTCACTAATTATTAACTCATTAATCAACTAAAGAATACATCGGTTAACTACAGTGCATGGACAGTTTCAGTGGAGAACATTGAAGAGGTAGGTGAAAGAGCAGTGTGACTATCAGTTGTGACTATAATGTTGCATGATTTGCAACACACAGTGGTTGGAGATGCCGATGAGATTTCGCAGAGGTACAATCCCGGTGGTTTTGAAGTTATTTATGAGCCATTCTACGACATTGATTGTGCAATGAGCGAGGCTATCGGTGGCGAGGAGATTGGAGCATGGGATTTGCTAGATCGGACCTGATTAGTGTGTAGCAATTGGAGATTGTACTGAGAGCTTGTGAGGAGCTTTGTATGATGATTGTTACATGATCTCTATGACATATAATATACAGATAGTTGGGGGTTTTTAGCTTTAAGATTTCCCATAAATTACTGTGTTCATATGTGTGAATTTTTATGGTTTTAATGTGTGCATGCAATTGATTTTATTTCCGCAATTAATGATCAATGGTAGAAGAGATTATGTATTGTGCATGAAGTCAAATAGTGTGTGATCGGCAGAATCTCGGATGTATAACATATCAGTTATTAAAGGTTCTACAAAGTAGGAACTATTCACCATGGATACTTCGATTAGAACTCATGTGAGAGAGTTTGGTGGAGTTGATTGAGAGATTAATGGAGTTGTGTTGGGTTTAACTAATCTAAACATGGTTGAGCTATTTGTATCTAGTTTAAATGATTGATACAATTAGTGAGAGTGGTGTGAATTAATTATTAATTAATTCACTAATTATAAACTCATTAATCAACTAAAGAATACATCAGTTAACTTCAGTGCATGGACAGTTTCAGTGGAGACTAGTGAAGAGATAGGTGAAAGAGCAGTGTGACTATCAGTTGTGACTATATTGTTGCATGATTTGCAACAACCAGTGATTGGAGAAGCCAATGAGGATTGCGCAGTACAAGCCAGGTGGTTCGAAGTTATTTATGAGCCATTCTACAGCATTGATTACGCAATAGAGGTTGGCTATTAGGTGGCAGAGATTGGAGCATGTGTTTTGCTAGATCTAGCTTGATTAGTGTGTAGCAATTGGAGATTGTACTGAGAGCTTGTGAGGAGCTTTGTATAATGATTTTTACATGATATCTATGACATATAATATACAGATAGTTGGGGTTTTCAGCTTTAATATTTCCCATGAAATACTGTGTTCATATGTGTGATTGTTTATGGTTTTAATGTGCGCATGCAATTGATTTTATTTCCACATGTAATGATCAATGGTAGAAGAGATTTTGTATTGTGCATGAAGCTAAAATAGTGTGTGATCGGGAGAATCTCGGTGAATAATATATCAGTTATTCAAATTTTTGCTGTGTTTATACACACTTCTTTACGAAAATTTATTCAAATTCATGCCACAAAAATATCCACCATTATTTGTCCTCAGCACCTTTATCTTCTTCTCTGTCTAGTTTTCCACTAGAGCCTTAAATTCTTTAAATATGTCAAAGACTTCAGATTTCTTCCTCAAGAAATATATCCATGTATTCCTTGAGAAGTCATCTATGAATGAAACATAGTACACAAAATTTCCCAGTGATGGAACTGACACAGGTCTAAACACATCACTGTGCACAAGTTGTAATATCTTGTTCACTCTCTTAGCACCAGAAGGAAAACTCACCCGATTCTTCTTCCCGTATACACAATGTTCACAAAAATCGAAATCCAGAGAGAAATTAGACATACCTTCTACCATACCATTTATATGCAGTATCCGAAGGCCCTTCTCTCCAATATGTCCAAGCCTTTGATGCTGCCATGGCAACGAAGTCTTTTCTCCTAGAGCGCATTGTTTCAGCTCCACTTTCAAGAACACGAGCATTGCACCGCTCGATATAACGATTGCTACCCTAAGCTGTATGTATTTCCAATCCGAACTCCTACATTAATACCCGGTGCTCCCTAACCATCTTGCAGTGTCTTTCTCGACATTGTTTTTACACCTACATCATCCATATTTCTTACAGAAATCATATTTCTGGCGAATGCAGGAATATGCAGAAAACCGGGAAGTGTTCTAATCCTTCTGGCTTGAAGCTTCAACTTGAATTTTCCACATCCGACGATTTGGGCCTTCCTATCATCCCCTAAGAAGACATCACCACCATCATACTTCTCATACTCATAGAAACACTCCCTATGGGGAGTGAAGTGAAAGGATGCACTTGAGTCAATCAACCATGCCTCACGATCTACGTGTGCATTTGAAGAAGAACCCAAATACACATCCCCACCTTCATCTGAGGTGGTTTTTTCCTCTGCAGAAGGAGCATCATCAGATCCATTTCCTTTCTCAAGAGCTTTAGATCTGCAGTCCTTTTCCTTAATTGCCCTTCCTTTCCGCATTTCCAGCACACCTTTACAAACTTTCCAGGAGATTTAGATCTCCCTCTAGATTTAGATCTCCCACTCGAAACCTTATTCTTTTTTCTGTTATGGGACCTTCCTCGTACAGATAAGGCATCTCCATTCTGACCCTCCATATTTCTCCGTCTCATTTCCTCCGACAGCAAGGCTGAGACAATGTCATCAAAATTCAAGGTAGTTGTATTGCTACCTATTACAATAACCAGACTGTCCCACGAGTCTGGTAGAGAGCACAACAAACTGATGCACTTATCTTCATCTGAGATTTTAATATCAACAGACGACAGCTGACTTACCACAGTATTGAAGGCATTCAGATGCTCTGTCACCGAGTCTCCATCATTCATCCTCAGGTTATACAGCTTTTTCCGCAGGAACAACTTATTCACCAGAGACTTAGATTGGTACAAAGTCCCAAGTTTTTCCCACAAATTCTTCGTCATAGCTTCCCCAGATACATTCAACAATAAGATACGAGACACACGAAAACATCGTTGTTCTCTTTCGCATCAAGTCCAACTCATTCTGTCTTCATCGACATTTACGTTGGTTTGGTGTTTGGATCTACCGCGATCAACTAATATTTATCCACAGGCGGTCTCCACATAGGCTGCAACTCAAAAATCTAGCCATTAAATTTCTCGATCTCTATCCTTCCAACTGCTCGCCATCTTCTTTCACCACAATTGATCACGCACATATCTCCCAACGTGAAGGGTCTATAGGCAGGTAAAAAAAAACCACTACGTGATCAAAGTGTCCCCTTGGTGGAAACAACTAGAGTACAAATGTAGGTTTTAACCCTGTATAGAAACTGTACGCAAACAAATCTTAAGTGAAAATAAACAATGGTGAGAGAACAAAAAAAAAAAACATATATACACGGAGACTTTCCTAGGATCTAGGTGGGACTACAGAAACGATTTTCATAATAGTGGCTGGTATTTACAACACATATATATACATACTGAAGCATACATAAACCCCAATCCATTAACCCTGGATTAGAACATAATTCGTAGTTCCCTTGACAGGATCTACAAAATACCAGGGCCCAAAAACCATTGTGCCCCAAAACCATGTGCAAAATCATGCACAAAACAATGGGTAAATTAGCCATTGAAAAATAGGGTCCAAAAAAAAAAAAAATTCACAGAAGGCGGTTTCTAAAGTACTCTATAGAGACTGCCTTGCAAACCCCAAACGGGGGGGCTAGACCAATGCCAACGTACGGAAGTATCGCTATGACCCCCAACACATGCGACTAATCGTAGAAATAATATAACGCATACCCAAAAATCATGTCATCTCTATCAGACCCATGACCACCATGAGACCTACTACCATATGCCCCATCAGTCCCATCTTCTTGTCCATAGCTAATTTGAAGTGGCCCCTATCTCTGCAATTCTAACCAAATTTGAAGAATCACTGCATTAACTTCTGCTTGTTTCTCCTATGCATGTATGATTCTAGCATTATCTACTTTACAACTCCTTATTTCTTCCTTCAAACTTCTCAAGGTGTATGCTAAGTCAGAAGAGTTCCAAATACCATTCTTCTCATCTGAGTCAAAGGGATAATCTTTTTATTCTACCATGTTTCTAATCATATTTGATTTCTTTCCTGCAATGCATACTATGTCCACTAAAGCAAATCATAAAAAACCAACGTTCCTTAGCATCATTTGGAAAGGATATCTCCTGCAAGATCAACCAATCAGCGTATAAATACATTTATACACGTAATCATAACAACATGTAATTATATAGCACATCATATAAACATCACTCTAGCTAGAGTCTAGTCATCAATGCATGACCATATCAACTACACATATCATGACCTCATGAAAGACAACAACCACGTCAACATATACTTGTCAACATGTAAGCATTAATCACACATAGACCATGCATAACCAATCATATACTCATGATGACACATTTCACCACAACATCATCAAGTATCCCATGGCGACATCACTGCAACCATAACCAACTCCATGCATATGCAACAAGCATAGAGACAACAAGTATGAGTAACACTTATGCAACCAACACAAATGCATGACCAACACACTCCCCATCCAACCTGAGGGGTGAACCATTCTCTAATACCATTATGTAACTCCATCCTCCCACATCTACCCAAGTAACCGGCCAACAGAAGTAAACATGTGATGAAGAGTTACTATGATATTATTCAACTCCTTATGTATAAATTAAGGAGGTGGAATTGACGGAACATAACAACACAAAACATTTTCACCTGCTACATACACACAGGATCCATCCCAACCTTCCAGGAGGCTAGCCCCTAAATCAAACTAACCTTTTAATGCATAAATCCCCCAATCACTCCCTTTATATAGGAAAGAGTGTGACTGGGGACTTTTCCTAGTAGTTCTAAGCCTATGACTCCAATTTATGTGTCATTTTTTTCAGGCCCGGGGCTCAATTCACTGCCAAGAAATCCATCACACTTCCATGACTAAAATATAACAGTGTAATAATGATATAAATGCAATTATTTGAGCAAGGACTTGACTAGACCCCTACTAGCCATGATAGGAATTTCTTCAAACATGTCATAAATATGTAATCTACAGGTTTAAACAACATATCTGAGCATAGGGGTCTCATACTTATCTAAGAATATCTAAGAAGCATTATTGCCTCGTCACATTAACTGGATTATCATATATTAGGTCATAGATTCATTTTTCATTAATTTACAAATCAAAACATGATGAGAGCCATACATCATCACAGTCATAGAACACATGCATAACTATCATATAAACAATAGAAAATAAAAGCTTAGAACAACCATATAAGCCACATACTAATAGGAATATTAACCCATCAATACAAGAGGAAAATAGCTCTTATTTCCATAATAAAAATGCAACAAATTTTGGGATTTCCAAGTACCACCCAACCATAGAGATGGTTGAGATAAATCTCTCTTCAAACAGTTACCCCCATGCCATATTCCAAGCATAAATGTGGGATCTCATAAAAAAACATCAATAAAAACCAAACCAGGGCTTCCAAAGGGAAAAACACTTCAACCCTCAACCAGTGATTCCACCTCACTGTTGGACATCACTAACCATCACCAAATTGGTCTCTACCCAAGTTGTCCAGGGCTCTAGAGCATTTGTTCCAACTAGGGATTCGAGGACTAGTAACTCAACCCACCAAGGAATTCCAAAGCGTTTTTCCAACCAAGGCCTCCAGGACCAGTAACTCAACACAAGTTGTTATAGGGCTTCTAGAGAATTTTCCCAACCAAGGCTTCTAGGAACTAATAACTCAACCCACAACCAAAGGCATAAGAAAACCAACCAGAACAAAAAATAAAAACCCACAAGACCATGGCTATCCAGGAAATGACAAGGCTAGGAAAAACCACTATCAAACCAGGAAATCCTCCATGCCAATGACAGATCATAAACCAATAACCACATGCATATGCCATGCATGCCAAAACTAGTGAGGAAATCATACATGCAAATCGGTACCTACAAGAACAATCCATTATAGTTTTTGATCTCGATGTCATCTTATGGTTTCCTTCTCTTCCATTTCCTTCTTTCTCCAAAACTCCAAGTATGCCACACTCCTCCAAGAGTTATCCAAGAAAGCTCCAAGTGTCTAAGAGTATGAGAGAGAGAGAAAGAAATGAGAGCTCCAAAACTGAACTGATCAAATTCCTCTACTGAAAAAAGCCATGAACTGGTCCTTAGAATCCAAGTTATTAATTAGGCCTCTATTTTCCTCCATTTCCATTATTTTCCTTCATTTTCCTCCTCACATGCAACTTGTGACCTTTCACCTCCCTTTTCTCCTAATTTCCATTATTTTCATAAATAAATACCAATTAATGCCACTTTTCCTTTCCAAAGCCTTAGACATTGACTTTTCCAATTTCCATAGCCATTAAACCATACTAACACACACAATAGGATGTTTTTCCCAACATTCAGCAGAATACATTTTCATTATTATTATTGATAAATTCTGTTATACCACAAAGTGGCTAATTTTGTTCTTCAAAACTTCAAAAGATAATTCCCTTTGAAAAACTATCATCTTTGAAGTTTTTATGAAGATAACTAATCTTTTAGTTAATCTTCATTGTTGTTTCCCTCATAAACCTGAAAAATCTGTTGTTTGCCTTAAGAAAAGACTGCTCAAAAAACCCATTTTCCCCTTCATTTTACCCCTCCTTTCACTCATAATTGACCTCCATTTTCATCCCCTTTTTCTTCATAAAAATCCTTCCATAAGCCTCATTTAACCTTCAAAATCACTTCAAGACCCTTTTAAAACCATCGGTCTCCTACCATTTGGTTTAAAAAAACCTTCATTCCTCTATCGGAACCCTCAAATTGGCTTAAAAACCCTGTTTTTAGCCTAAAAACACTTATATTACATTATATAGAATTTTAACCCCCGAGGGCTTAACTTCTATAACCCCCGCCTCTCATGGGACCATAAGCCCCACAACTGGGCACTAAAAGTCCTTAAAACCCTTTCCCAAAACCCAACTTTCCTTTGTTAAAACGTAAAAACCCGACTTTCCCTTGATTTTTCATAAACCCGATAGTTTGAAGTTTCGGTGAATACTGACCGTCGATCTAAGATGATCAACGATCATTGGCCAATCGCATCACAAGTTTCCAACTTACCCTTTGTTTTTTCCCTTCCCGCCGATGCGATCCAGCGATCAATTCCCGACCATTGATCTACTTTATCGTGCCCAGATCCGATGGTCCATATCGCTCCCTGTTCAAAACCCGCCCTTCCGCCTTTGGCCTTCACGATTAAATCCTGACCGTCGATCTAGTTTTTAGATCGACGGTCCTTGCTCCATCGCATCACAAAATTTCTTTTGTCCATTCCCGCCCTTTCCCCTCGTCGGGTTAGATCCGCGATTTGTGAGCGAATTTGAAATCACAGACAACGACCCCGGTTAATCGCTGCCGCCATAGCCCTCGGAAGCATTTCGAAGCACGTCAGTTCAATCATGATGCGTTTGTCTCCCTGGATACGTGGCCGGGTGCTTAATCGCGCTGGTGGTTCCTTTTGCCTTCCCTTTACCTGCGTCGATTTGCGACCTGCCGATCGAGTACGGGTCGTCAGCTGTAGATCTTACGATGCCAGTCTCGCCCATATCGACCACCGCCCACCATTTTCCACTTTTGAACGATATTGTCTCATATAACGCTCTCCTTGCAGGTTGGATCTCACTGCCCTTCCCTTCGTCGGTTCTTGTCATATCGTGTAATTTTGCGCCCGAACGTTAATGCCAAGAAATTACGCGATATGGGTTGTATTTAAAGGACACGTGTTAAGCGCTGATCCATATCGCGTTTTTTTTTTTGGAAAATTTCAAAACCACTTTGGAGCAACGCGAAACCAGCGGTTTTTTCAGCCGAAACCACCTTTCCCTATCGCGTTACATTTTCTCGTTTAAATCTCCGCCATTCGTTCTTTTCATCCAATGGCCCAGGTTGTATCTAACCCCCAAGTCATTTCACCCCACCTTTGCTCCCAAATCATTTCACTAAGCAATCTCAACCGTCGATCTCTGAGATCTGACGATCTCAATTTAATCTCGCCATTAACTCATCGCCCTCCATCTTTCTTCCAAGAGATTTCATCAAAGAATCTCTGTCGTCGGTCTCTGTTAGTTTATCTAATCCAACGGCCCAGATCATTCCACAACCCCAAATTTCATTTAAGCCCATTTTCAATTCCGCCAAAGGTTTTCTCCCATTTCTTTTGCAATTTCCTCCATTCTGCTATAATATCACCCCCTCTGCATTATAAACTTCCAATTGATCTCGTCCGTTGATCAATCTAATCCAATGGCCCGAACTTAATCTAAATCTCATTCATCCAACTGCCTCCTCTTTTGACCCCAGCAAGTAATCCCGACCGTTGGTTGATTTCATCCAACGGTCACGATTTAATCTCGTGCCCAGAAGCTATCTAAACCTAATTCCACAGGATTTTCTTAACTTTTCTGTGTTTATGCAGGTTTTAACAGTTTCTCAATTGTTTTAAAAGAAAATCAAGGGCTAGGGATGACAATCCCCCAGACCATTATCCATGAAGAAGATCAATCTGCAGGGTTCAGAATTACCATTTTACGAGTGCCTCATGAGCACTGGTAACGTTATAAAACCCCCTGCGCACTTGCAAAAAACAACAAAAACACAATGAACCTTAATTTTACAAAGAGTGTCAGTGTTAAAGGATAAAATCACAGCAGAGATGAAGAATCAAAGGTTTTAACACAGTTTTGAGGGATTTAAGGCATAAATCGATTAATCAAAGGCTTGATCCACAGTTAAAGACAGCATGAAGACTAGAAAGGAAGATCAAAGCCTAATCATGCCTAAAACACAGATCAAAAGAAAATTAACAGTGTTTTAGGTTAAAACAAAGATATCTATCAGTCCAAGAAGCCTCCACTACCACGTCAGAGGCTAATTGAATCCTCTCCAGCTACCAAAAGCCACCTACAGCCTCAATAAATCGAAAAGAAGGTCTAGTTATTGCCAGAACATAAGATATTTATCTCGAGACAGCTGAATAGTTATTTCAAACAAAAGAAGATATTATAAACTGTCAGTGAAGTTATTGTAAAGGATAAAACAGGCCTTAAAGTCAATCTTTTTACCCATTGAGCCTTAAAAAGTAGAAACAGAGTAAATGAAACAGAGCTGTAATTTGATACATTCCTGCCTTGTGCCTTGCATGGTTTTCGAGGCTAGGAGTTGCATTTAGTGTAGAATTAATTACACTTCAATCTTAAAGCCCTTCCACCTCCTCATTTCTTCTATAAATACTTCTGAAGAAGATGAGATCCAGGTTGATATCAAGCTAGTTGTGTCTTGGCTTTCTGCGAAATAATGGTTGTGCGAGAAGTTGAGGAAGAAATTGAAGTCTTGGAAGCTTGATGATGTTGAAACATGTTTGTTCTTGAGAAGGCTCTATCATTGGATCCATGAGCTTGGTTGTTGGTGAAGTATTCTGAACTGTTTGATGTTTTCTCCTGTTTTCATTTTGTTCTATAAATTCTCACTATAGTAGGATGAAAAGCTTAGGCTAAGAAATGACTCCTAGAAGCACCTTAGACCTGTTCATCCTTCACTGTTTTATGTTTTCTTTTGTTGAGGTATTTTAGAGTCTTTAATCTCTCTCTTTAGTCCTAATCTCTCTCTTTAGTCCTAATCTCTCTCTGTTTTAACCCTCTTATCAAAACACGAGCTTATTCTACTAATGAGCCTTAATGATGCAACCTTTCTCACCAAGACTTGTGCACTAATTCCTCCTCAAGATCATCTAAAATTAATGCACATTATGAACATCCCAAGAGTAGCCACCTAACCCTTCTTGCTTATATTGACTCAGTACATTGACTTTTGGTCATATCTACCTTGAATTACACAAATAGAACTCCTAGTTAACAACATGGACCTCTTACACCCTATTTAAGAGGAAAAACATGCAATGTAAGGACCCTCATATACTCCTAATGTAGTGAAAACCCTCCTAGGAAAAGTGGCTTCCTTCAATATGGCCTCCCTCATTGAAAAGCGCATTACAAATGCCTAAGTAACCACTGTTGAGTTAAACTATGCTAGATTAGGAGGATGAGTGCATTCCAAACCAATAATGACCCCTTGTTGAAGAAAACTAGACTGTCTTTCAAGCCTTCTCTCCCTTTGAGTGCATGGAATAGTCTTGAAGCCTGAATCCTTCACCCTTATCTCTTCCCAATGCCCTCTATGCTTAGGCCTCTTCCTTGACAAGTCTCCCTCAATGAAAGGTTCAGTCTGAAGAGACAGTGAGAGTTTGACTAGTCAAATTGTGCTTTCCTGAAGGCCACCTCCTCCTTCCAATGGATAACACAGTCTTGAAGCTTGAAGCCTTCATCCTTCCCTCTTCCCATTCCCTCTTGCACTGATACTTTCTTTAGCATATCTTCTTCAATACATGGCATTATAGGAAGGCTCAAGGAGGCCTCCTCTTAGCCCTTGAACAGTCACACTACGCTTTCCAAGGCTTCATCTCTTTTCTTCATAGAACATAGCGCAATTTGAAGCAAAAATATACCCAATTTCCTCCTTCATCTTCCCCACTACATTGGACCAAGGTAGGCTACTCTTCATAATGCATGGTGATGAGCCTTAGCATTGCAACAAGAATGTTGCAACTCCCAAGGCTACCAACTTTAATTATCAACCTGGGGTTCATACAAATTTAAGAGTTGTCGACATTATATGTGCATCATACAATGTGTCTTTCTTTAGTTGATCTGGCGTCATGGAGTGAATTTCATGAAATCAAATCTTAAACTAATTGCATAAATGGAAATGCTACTTTGAAAATAAATTAATCAATAATTTGTAATTGAAATCCTAAGAGCATGAATTCAAATAAATAGGCCTAATCTCCTTTGTAAAAATGCATGCACTTGGTCATGTTTATTCTTCCTCAATCATGGATTTAGATCCTAGAGGTCATGATTCAAGCCTAAGAGACAAAAACAAAGCTTTGGGAGCAACTCTGATCAAGTTTACACGTGTTATAGGAGTGCTACAGGAAGTCCTGTAGATGCTACAAGAGGAGATAACTCACTGAATGACCTAGTAAATCAAATGAAAATTATATGGGAAATATTTTGTTATTAAGTAGGATGACTTAGGACTCATTACAAGTGGAATAACTCCAAAATACCCCTATTAACACGTGTTAAAAAATAGCAAAAAATTACTAGTCTAAAAACTAGAAATTCAAGAACTAGAAAGCTAGTTAACCTATCAAATTCCTAACCTAATCAAGTGCAAATGAAATGGGGTAAATTTTTTTATTAACTTGAATCATTTTATGACCTATTCCAAGTGGAATAAAATCAAATGAATATTTTTAACACGTTCTAAAAATAGTAGAAAATTACTACTATCTTGCTAAAAGGGACTTCCAAAAATCCTAGATTCATGAACTAGTAACCCAATACAGGTAGCTCAATGATGAAGATGACTTGTCAAAGTTGTTCTAATGATGCATCGTGCTTTTGAATATGTAAGTGTCCAATAGTATGAGAAAGAGAGAAACAAATGAGAGCTCCAAAATTGAACTGATCAAATGCCTTTATTGACAAAAGCCATGAACTAGTCCTCTAAAGCCAATTTATTAATGAGGCCTCTATTTTCTTCAATTTTCCATTATTTTCCTTCATTTTCCTCCTCACATGCAACTTGTGACCTTTCACCTCCCTTTTCTCCTAATCTACATTATTTTCATAAATGAATGCCAATTAATGCCACTTTTCTTTTCCAAAGCCTTAGCCATTGCATTTTCCAATTTCCGTAGCCATTAAACCATACTAACACCCACACTATGATGTTTTTCCCAACATTCAACTTGGAATACGTATCCCATGAACATGGTTCTTATTTTTCCTTTATTAACTTTTATTACATGAAATTTTCACCAGGTTTGTTGCAAGCACACTTCCTTTATGCTAGCTTTAACAGGTATAGAACCGTCCATCAAGACAGTTCCTAGGTGATGTTAAACTCATGGCAATAGTTAGTACGCACTTTCATTTACAATCTCCCTCACTTTCGTTGTGTCTGTACTTCTATTAAGGTAAGTTTTCTCAATTATTTCTTTTGTGCACCATTGATTTCACAAGTGTCTCTTTTATGTTTGTGATTGTCTCTTTTGCTCAATTTCACTTTAATAAGTGTCATTTTCATGTTATCTTCACTCTGGCATGTGTCACTTTCAAGTTCGTTTGCATTTTGCAAGTGTCGTATTCTTGTTTTCCTCATGTCACAAGTGTCGCTTTGTTGTTTTCACTCTAGCATGTGTCACACCTTTTTGTATCATCAAAGTTAGTTGTGGTGCACTCTTCTACATTACACGGTCCTATATATCATTAGAATATGTTCCAGACACATTCCTACAACTTAGCACACCTTTAGGTCACATTTGTCACTTTTGTCGTAACTTGTGTTCTAGGTGTCGTAATGTGTCATTTTAACTATTGCACATAGAAATAAGTGTCACTTTGTTGTCGTTTTGAGGTGTGAGTGTTATCCATGCATATTGTGTATCCTTATAGCTTGTATTGATGGTTTTCATGTGTGTGATACAATTTTGAGTCAACTTCGAATGCATTTCCCTCTATTATTCTATTGTTCCCACACTTAAAAATTTTGGAGCCCCTTTTGGTCCTCCTCCCCAGTGCAAGTTGTGAAGGCATGAACCCTGCTATCAAAATATGAGCTTATCCTACTCATGAGACTTAATGATGCAACCTTTCTCACCAAGACTTGTGTACTAAGTCCTCTTCAATATCATCTTAAATTACTGCACATTATGAACCTCCTGAGGGTAGTCATCGAATCCTTCTTGCTTTTATTGACTCACTACATTGAGTTTTGGTCATCTCTGCCTTGCATGACACAAATAGCACTCCTATTTAACAACACGGACCTCTTACACACTCTTTAAGAGGAAAAACACACAATGCAAGGACCCTCCTTTCCTCACAGTGTAGTGAAAACCCTCCTAGGGAAAGTGGCTTCCTTCATATGGCCTCACTCATTGAAACATTCATTACAAATGTCCAAGTAGTCATTATTGAGTCAAAATACGCTAGATTAGGAGGAAAATTGCATTCCAAACCAACAGTGACCCCTTGTTGAAGAAAACTACACTACCTTGCAAGCCTTCTCTCCCTTTGAGTGCATGGCATAGTCTTGAAGCCTGAATCGTTCACCCTTCCCTCTTCCCAATGTGCTCTACACTTACTCTTCCTTGACAAGTCTCCCTCAATGCAAGGCGCAGTCTGAAGAGACAGTGGGACTTTGACTGGTCAAACTATGCTTTCCTAATGGCCTCCTCTTCCTTCCAATGGATAATGCAGTCTTGAAGCTTGAAGCCTTCATCCTTCCATCTTCCCATTCCCCCTTGCACTGATACTTTCTTAAGCATCTCTTCTTCAGCATGTGGCATTGTAGGAAGGCTCAAGGAGGCCTCCTCTTAGCCCTTGAATAGTCAAACTACACTTTCCAAGGCTTCCTCTCTTTTCTTCATAGCACATAGCACACTCTGAAGCAACAATCTCCCCACCTTCCTCCTTTAGCTTCCCCACTACATTGGACCCAGGAAATATACTCTTCATAATGCATGGTGATGAGCCTGAGTATTGCAACAAGAATGTTGCAACTCCCAAGGCTAGCAACTTTAATTATCAACTTGGGGTTCGTACAAACTTAAGAGGTGTCGACACTATATGTGCAGCATACAATGTGCCTTTCTTTAGTTGATCTAAAGTAATGGATTTAATTTCATGAAATCAAATCATAAACTAATTACAGAAAGGGAAATGCTACTATGAAAATAAATTAATCAACAATTTATAATTGAAATCCTAAGAGCATGAATTAAAATAAATAGGCCTAATCTATCTTGTAAAAATGCATGAACTTAGTGGTGTTTATTCTTCCTCAATCATGGATTTAGATCCTAGGGGTCATGATTCAAGTCTAAGAGACAAAAACCAAGCTTTGGGAGCAACTCTAATCAAGTTTGCACGTGTTATAGGAGTGTTACAAGAAATTGCTACAGGAAGTCCTGTAGATGCTACAAGAGGAGATAACTCATTGAATGACCTAGTAAATAAAATGAAAATTATATGGGACAAATTTTATATTAAGTAGGATGTGTTAGGACTCCATTCCAAGTGGAATAACTCAAAAATACCCCAGTTAACATGTGTTAAAAAATAGCAAAAAATTACTAGTCTAAAAACTGGAAATTCAAGAACTAGTAAGCTAGTTAACCTATCAATTACTAACCTAATCAAGTGAAAATGAAATGGGGTAAATTTTTTTATTAACTTGAATTTTTTTATGACCTAATCCAAATGGAATCGAATCAAATGAAGCTTGTTAATACGTTCTAAAAAATAGCAGAAAATTACTACTACCTTGCTAAAAGGGACTTCCAAAAATCCTAGATTCATGAACTAGTAACCCAATACAAGTAGCTCAATGATGAATATGATTTTTCAAAGCTATTTTAAGGATGCATCATGCTTGTGGATGTTGAACTCCTATACCAATAGGTGTCATTTTTCATGATTGTCTTGATTGAACTATGGAATATGTTCAAACCTTTTCTTGAGCAAAGGTGTTCCATATTCTTAAAAAACCAAAAAATCAAAAAATTTAAAAAATGTAAAGAGGGTATACCCTAAAAGAAAAATCAAAGGGTAAGAAAAATAAATTGGTCAAGAAAGTAAAAGAAATGAACCCCATCAAAAAGAAAGGCCAAGGAAAGTGTGCAAGTCTAAATGCCACTACTTTTTACTCTGATGTAATAAACAAATTGTGTGCAACTTGTATTTTATGCCACAATTCATGAATAGTCAAATTGTTTAAGCTTGGCTAGTTCATTTTTCAATTTCATGTTGTAGAATAGAGAATAAATATCTGACCAAACAGTTTAATCTTGGCAGATAAGTAGATAGGTAGAGTTAATAAAAGGTGCTCAACAGTTTAATATGAGCCCTTGGATGTAATAAGGGTAGAAATAGATAGATTTACCATGTAAAAGAAAAGAAGATTGATAAGGGTTTGCAAGTCTAAATGCACCCTAATAAAGAAGTGAAAATGGTAGTAGTAGATAGGGTAGGTAGATGGTGTTACAAAGTTTTATCTGATGAATGATGTTGCTACATGTTTTTGATCCTTTACTTTCATCAAAAATACTGAAGCAGGAAATACACTGGAAAATCACAGCAAGCAAAGTCAAAATCATTAACTTCCCTCATCACTTTCCCCTTAAAGTTTTACTAATTTTCCCCAAAGTACTAAGGTACTTGGAGATCAAAGGGGCTCAAGGCATTTCCTTGACTTTTGGAGGGACCGGACCCTCGGCCCAATGATCAAAAGACCTAAGTACTTGAGATAATTCATCATTATAATCATTCACCTTTAACCTTTTCCTAAGTAAAATCCCATTTTGCTTAGGAAAATCATGCAAAACTTCCATAAAATCCCTCAAAATAACTTACTATTCTAAGTTTAAGTGTTGAAGATGATATATTGCAATTTACTTCAGAAATTGTCACTTTCTTAGATGTGTGAAATATTTTGAGTTCCCTTGTCCCTTTCTCATATTAATGTTTAACTCTATTTTACTAAATCCCTAGTGAAATACCCTACCCTAATTATATAACTCCTTTTACATACATATCCCAAAAAACCCATCTATTATAATGTTTTAACCAAAGTATTTACTTCCCAAATATTCATTAAAAACCCGCTTCTACAAAGCCCTTTGGTTAAAATATATCGTTATATTATAGTCCCACCCCTATGATAAGTTAACTACATCGGTTAATTTATCGTATAATAAAAAACATATATAAGAAAAAAACTTTAAACATATAATTCTATATGTTTAAATACAAAAAAGGATAATAACCCGAAGTTTTGTTTTTAAAACCAAAACCTTGGAAAGATCCTATGCCACTGTGGCCCAGCGACCTGGCATTCCACCCGACATTTCAACCATCCAACGAAACCCCGCCGCAACCCCTTTTTTCATTATAAATATGGGGTTAATTAGTTATCAGAACTAATTAATAACCTTCCATCCACCAATCATATGCCACCCGGGATGATTAATTAAACGTTGATTATGCCGGGCCCGCGTGATAACCACCCCACCATCTTCCCGTCATTTCAACCGTTCGATCGCCTTTCCGCAGATCTACGCCCCGTATCAATTCCGCTACCCGTCCCTGGTCAGCACATTAACGCGCGGGGGATTGGTGGTATTTGACTAGTCACCCATCCACGTGTCGATAATCGAATGGAATCGCTGCCCGCTCGTCTAATACTACTCTTGTCCATAAGCGGTGCGGGGATTACCGCTTACCGCTTACCGCTTACCGCCCGGCCCTCCTGCCCCACGTCAGCCCGTACTAGTATGACGTCACTCCTCGAAAAACTAAAAATCCCTTTTACTTGTAAATAAAACCAATTTTTCGTGTTTTTCCCGTTATTTTCGTTATTGAAAACGACTGTGCCCTCTGCTACGATTTTCAAATTTCCGCTAAAATCTACTGTGCTATCTGATTTCGGTCCAAGATTCCGCTGCACCTGTGTTCGAGTATCCTCCTGACATCACCTGATACCTGTCAAAAGCCAGTTTTCCTCCAAGAACAGGTATTTATCTTATAGCGCTCAGAAACTTCAAGAGAAAGTCTGTTTTCCTTGTTTTCCACTGAATTAGTGATTAAAACTTATCACTGAGATCATCCCCTGAGGTTTTAAAACTGTGAATTGTTCCCCTGAAACTGCATTTGTGTTAATTTCCTTCATTTAAATTGAAATTGCACCCAGCCTGTGAAGAAAACCCAGAGACATCCGTTTTGAATCCACAAGAACCAAAATGGAAGCCCCGGTAGCCTTGAATGATGCTCCATTTTGAACCTGGTAAAAACCTCACTCCCTTGTCCAGTGGGAAATTGCTTGAAAAATCTACTTAGTTGTCCCCTGAAGAGGTGACCAGAAGATCACATCCTTGGATAAACAGTCTTAATACTAGTCATAAGACTTGTTTACTCCAATATTGTTATCAAATCTATTCAAACAGAGGTTAGGAAGCATAATAGCTAAAGAGTATCAGTGGTTAAAGTGTATCAGGTAAAAGTCAGTGAAAGTTAAAATGAAGTTACAGAGCAGTCAAAGGTAAACAGTAAAAGTAAATACAGAAGACAGTAAAATGGTAAAAAGAGATGAGAATACTTTCACCAATAGTGATTTTTGTCTAAAGTGAAAGTAAAACAGTCAAAAGAGCAAGAAAGTAAAAAGATGAAAAAACATAACAAAAAGGAACATTTTTGCAGAAATTGCATATTTTAGTCATAGTTTTTCAGAAACTATTGTGATCAATCAAAGATGAATTTTACAAAACTGAAGGAGGTTTATGTTCTTAAGAGGGCCATCTACAAAAACCTCTCTCACGTTTCTAACAGCCATTATGGTTTTGGAAATATTAAACAATGTTGGAAAGCACTTTTTGCAGAAAATTCCAGTTTAAGTCATCATTTTGCAGAGAGGATTGTGGCCAATCCAAAATACTTCATACAAAACTGAAGGAGGTTTTTGTTCCTAAGAGACCCATCTACAAAAACCTATCTCAGTTTTTTCACAGTGGTTTTATAATGAGAGATACATGCGCATCTTTACAGGCCATTTTTCAGACTCTGTAAAACTCTATTTTACACATATTGTTTACAGAGACTATTATGCATAGCTGGAGAGGAATTTTGGGAAATTGAAAGAGTTTTATCTCACCAACATATTTATCTATAATAACCTCTTTCACTTTTTACATATATATTACGGATTGAGAAATAAAAAGATATCATTGGACCCCAAGTTTTACCGAAAATTGTTGGAAGGACCTGGCTATGTCGAAGCGATTGGTGACTTGGATGTTTCATCATCAACTAAGGATTGAATCAGAATTGAATTCTCCTCTTTGTTATCACCTATCCATAAAAAATAGTGCCAAATAGATGCATTAGTTTGAGTGTCCTTTAATTAAGTTCTATTTATGTAAATAGTTGGAAGATTTGTGAACCAATTTTGATATTTGTTTCAAGATATTTTAGTTTAGAATTTGTGTAAATATCACTCTTGGGCTTGTTTGGGGTGGATTCTATTACTCTGCTGTAACATTGAGATTTTCGGAATAAAAGCTTTTTGGGGAAATTTATTCGTGGCTTACTGGATGACGATTTAAAGCACTGGACTTGTTGCAGGATTCATGTGTTGGACTACAGTTCAATAAGTCTTTCTACCCTTTGTCTGAAGTTTTATATTAGTTTATAATATCATTATGTCCATTTCTGAATAATTTACATAAAGGATTGAATCAGAATTTGCTTAATTGTACTCTGATTTCAAATGTGGTTGTTCTTAATGTTTTCTTCTAAATTAATTATAAGCATGAATTCTTAAATGCTCTTGCTTTGCTAATTTAAACATTGTTGATTACTATAATAAAGAATTCTTCATTGCTCTTTGTTTGTAGTCATCTCATTTCTCTCTTTTGAACATGGTGAAAGATTCTTAGCTGCCTTTCATCCCTTCAAAATCATCCCATCCACTTTAAATTTTAAGGATTGTTCTCTGTCTAGCTATCTTGCCCTGTAAAGCCATCTTGTGTGTAGAATAGAAATCCATTAAAGCCATCCTTTGACTCCATAGCCCAATGGACTGAAAACTTTCAACCGTGCCCTTATTTTGTGAATTCCACCATTTTTCAAAACAAACTCTTGGATCTATACCTAGCCTAAAACCTTCTAAGAACAAAGATAAATCATAAAGAGAGAGCCCTCTCTGGATGCAGATTGGCTAGATTCTGCATCTGAAGGTTGGTTTGTGGTTACCTCGGGTATACTTTCCTCTTACGCAACTTCTGGCTTTGAGTGATAACGAGATCTATCGTGTACAATAGTATGAGAGAGAAAAAAATAGGAAGCTCCGGCCCAGGCAATTGTAGGTTTCGCTTACTGTACGAGTGTACGCAACCGAATCTTAGCACGGAGAAAATAAACAATAGCGAGAGCATAAAACATAAAACAGATATACACAGAGATTTTCCCCTGGATCCCAAATCGGGACGACCAGCTTGATTTTTCATTATATTCCTTTTAGTGTTATAACACATGTATATACATGCCAAAGCATACATAAACCCCAATCCATTAACCTTGGATAGAACATAACAATAGTTCCCTTGACTGGATCTATAAAATACTAGGGGCCAAAAATCATCATGCCCCAAAACCATGTACAAACCCATGCACAAAACTACGGGCGGGTCCGCCCACCAAAAAATAGGGTCCAAAAAAAAAACTTCCTGAGGCGCTGCCGCCCCCTATTACGCCCAACGCAATGTACGGAGAGCTATCGCCCCCACTGTGACCCCACAATGCATTGGAAATAATATAACACATAACCAACACCTGATCAAATGCCTCTTCTGACAAAAGCCATGAACTGGTCCTCAGAAGCCTATTTCTTAATGAGGCCTCTATTTTCTTCAATTTTCCATTATTTTCCTTCATTTTCCTCCTCACATGCAACTTGTGACCCTTCACCTCCCTTTTATCCTAATTTCCATTCTTTTCATAAATAAATTCCAATTAATGACAGTTTTCCTTTCCAAAGCCTTAGCCATTGCCTTTGCCAATTTCCATAGCCATTAAACCATAATAACACCCACACTAGGATGTTTTTCCCAACATTCAACTTGGAATACATGTCCCATGACCATCATTCTTATTTTTCCTTTATTCACTTTTATTACATGGAATTTTCACCAGGGTTGTTATAGACACACTTCCTTTATACTAGCTTTAACAAGTTTAGAACTGCCCATCAAGACAGTTCCTAGGTGATGTTCAACTCATGGCAATAGTTATTACGCACTTTCGTTGACAATATCCCTCACTTTGGTTGTGTTTGTACTTCTATTAAGGTGAGTTTTATCAAGCTTTTGTTCACCGTCGATTACACAAGTGTCTCTTTTATGTTTGTGATTGTCTATTTTTCTCACTTTCACTTTAATAAGTGTCATTTTCATGTTATCTTCACTCTCTCATGTGTCGCTTTCAAGGTCATTTGCATTTTGCGAGTGTCGTCTTCTTGTTTTCCCCCTGTCACACGTGTCGCTTTGTTGTTTTCACTCTATCCTGTGTCACACCTTTGTGTATCATCAAAGTTAGTTTTGGTGCACTCTTCTACATTACACGGTCCTATATATCATTAGAATATGCTCCAGACACATTCCTACAACTTAGCACACCTTTAGGTCAAATTTGTCACTTTTGTCGTAACTTGTGCTCTAGGTGTTGTAATGTGTCATTTCAACTATTTCACTTTGAAATAAGTGTCACTTTGTTGTCATTTCTAGGTGTGATTGATATCCATGCATCTTGTGTATCCTTATAGCTTTTATTAATGGTTTTCATGTGTGTGATCCAAGTTTGAGTCATGTTCAAATGCATTTCCCTCTCTTATTATACTGGTCCCACACTTAGCCATTTTGGAGCCCCTTTTGGTCCTCCTCCCCAATGCAAGTTGTGAAGGCATGAACCCTCTTATAAAAATATGAGCTTATCCTACTCATGAGACTTAATGATGCAACCTTGATCACCAAGACTTGTGCACTAAGTCCTTCTCAAGATCATCTCAAATTACTGCACATGATGAACCTCCCAAGGGTAGTCACCTAATCCTTCTTGCTTATATTGACTCACTACATTGAGTTTTGATCATCTCTGCCTTGCGTGACACAAATAACACTCCTATTCAACAACATGGACCTCTTACACCCTCTTTAAGAGGAAAGACATGCAATGCAAGGATCCTCCTATCCTCCTAGTGTAGTGAAAACCCTCCTAGGAAAAGTGGCTTCCTTCATATGGCCTCCCTCATTCAAAAGTGCATTACAAATGGCCAAGTAGCCACTGTTGAGTCAAACTATGCTATATTAGGAGGAAAAGTGCATTCCAAACCAAGAGCGACCCCTTGTTGAAGAAAAATATAATGTCTTTTAAGCCTTCTCTACCTTTGAGTGCATGGAATAGTCTTGAATCCTAAAGCCTTCACCCTTCCCTCTTCCCAATGCGCTTTACGCTTAAGCCTCTTCCTTGACAAGTCTCCCTCAATGCAAGGTGCAGTCTGAAGAGATAGTGAGACTTTGACTAGTCAAATTGTGCTTTCCTAAAGTCCTCCTCTTCCTTCTAATGGATAACATTGTCTTGAAGCTTGAAGCCTTCATCCTTCCCTCTTATGATTCCCCTTTGCGCTGATACTTTCTTAAGCATCTCTTCTTCAGTGTGCGACATTGTAGGAAGGTTCAAGGAGGCCTCCTCTTAGCCCTTGAATATTCAAACTACGCTATCCAAGGCTTCCTCTCTTTCCTTCATAGCACATAGCGCAGTCTGAAGAAACAATCTCCCCACCTTCCTCCTTTAGCTTCCCCACTGCATTGGACCAAGGAAACATAATCTTCATAATGCATGGTGATGAGCCTTAGTATTGCAACAAGAATGTTGCAACTACCAAGGCTACCACCTTTAATTATCAACCTGGGGTTTGTACAAACTTAAAAGGTGTCAACACTATATGTGCAACATACAATGTGTCTTTATTTAGTTGATCTAACGTTATGGAGTGAATTTCATGAAATCAAATCTTAAACTAATTGCAGAAAGGGAAATTCTACTTTGAAAAAAAATTAATCAACAATTTGTAATTGAAATCCTGAGATAATGAATTCAAATAAATAGGCCTAATATACTTTGTAAAAAATGCATGCACTTAGTGGTGTTTATTATTCCTCAATCATGGATTTAGATCCTAGGGTTCATGACTCAAGCCTTAGAGACAAAAACCAAGCTTTGGGAGAAACTCTGATCAAGTTTACACATGTTATAGGAGTGATATAGGAAATTGCTACAGGAAGACTTGTAGATGCTACAAGAGGATATAACTCACTGAATGACCCAGTAAATCAAAAGAAAACTGGATGGGAAATTTTTTGTTATTAATTAGGATGTCTTAGGACTCCATTAAAATTGTAATAACTCGAAAATACCCCTGTTAACACGTGTTAAAAAATTGCAGAAAATTACTAATCTAAAAAATGGAAATTCAAGAACTAGTAAGCTAATTAACCTAATAAAGTGAAAATGAAATGGGGTAAATTTTGTTATTAACTTGAATCTTTTTATGACCTAATACAATTGGAATCAAATCAAATAAAACTTGCTAACACGTTCTAAAAAATAGCAGGAAATTACTACTATCTTGCTAAAAGGGGCTTCCAAAAATCCTAGATTCATGAACTAATAACCCAATACAAGTAGATCAATGATGAAGATGAATTGTGAAAGTTGTTCAAAGGATGAATCATGCTTTTAACTCTCTAAAATAAAAACAAAACTCACTTCAACCATTTAACCAATATAACCTACAACAAAAGAAGCATGAACAATAAATGCATAAACAAGAGATGCAAGTGAAAAAGACATTCAAAGGACATAAATAAATTGTACAAGAGGGCACTGAGGCTCCTGGGATGGCCAAGCCCAAAGGAGACTTAGAATCCTATGGAATAAACCAAGCTTTAGAAGCTAAAAATGGCACCAAACTTCATTATTTGAATCAATCCAAGTACATCCCTGCAAGAAATGAAAATGGAGCTGCTAAACAACAAGTTTTCTCCACAAGAAGACTAATAAATGCATGCCCATAGAGATCAATTGGAATTGGTACTTATACAAAATGATGAGGAAGCATTCTCCTTTAAAGGAGGAAGCTTTCCCCTCCAAAATCACTCAAATAGTGGATCTAGTTCCGAACACTAGGAATCTGCATTAAATGACAAGGAACTCATTGCTAGATTTTCTCAATCATTGTAGCTCCAGAATTTCTCAATAATTTCATGATATTTTGTTCATTTATTCTCCAATATTGATCCTCCTATAGTAGGGAGCAAGTCCCTAGATTATCTCCTCCTCCAAATATTTATAATTTGCCCAATATTCTCACGATAATCTTCAAAAATAAATAATATTAGGCACAAATATGCAATTATCTCTAAACCTTACTAAGAACATATTAAAGCCAAAAAAATATTATTAAGTGTAGAAGGAGATATTTAATATAGCCTTTATGTGCCTAAGAAAGGTTAGTTGAGCCTTAATTTTTGTCTAATTTAGAGGCCCATCATACACCCCTACTGAAATTGTTGCACATCCTTTGAGCAACCCATTCATCCTCCTTGCCCTGTGGTTTTTCATGTATGCTAGCCTATTTCATTCTCTATTTGTTGGTCCATGTGTTTATCCTCTTGATGCTTTTCTACTCTTCTATTTTCATTTATTCCCTATCTCAGTTCCCCGAGGAATTCATAATGTAGATTCAGCCTGCTTCTTTCTCTCAGGTGATTCTTCTACTATAATGTGTTCTATTTTTTAGGGTAACACCTTGCTTTTGGTTCATATTCTTGGCCACTTGGATCTTGTAAATTGATTGCAACTTCAAGTGAAATCTCATCATCATACCCTCTTACCCTTTCAAATAATCCCATCTCGTTGCAATTTTAGAAAATGGTAAGCACTTCGGGATGTTGATGGATTCTCTCTATGCTGATGGGTTTTCTCCTATTAAATCCTCCCCACATATTTGCAGACTATGAATTATATGAATTTTATGTGCAAAGCTAGGATCTTTCTTGTACCACTCAGTTTTTAATTTATAGGAGTTTATGTGTCCTTTATACCTCCCACAACACACATTTAAGTTTTCCCCCAATGTATTTACCTTCCATCCTTTGTAAAACTTCTCTTAGGAAAAAAACAACAAGCAATCTGGTGGCAAACAGGCGATGCTATAGGAAAAAGAGTTTCCTGTAGCAACTCTGAAAAAAGGAATAATTTTGACAATGTTGGCCTCAGTTTTCAATTATAGTAGTGAATTTTGGACTCTTGGCCATGACACATCATACTATCCATCAAATTTTTATGAACACCCTTGAATAGCAACATGAATTATCTTTGCTCATTAAATTTTGAAATTGAAAACACTTAAAGCAGAGCTGTTTTTTCTTATAGAGGGATAAATGATGTTGAATAACCTAATGAAAAAGAAAGGAATGATGTAAAACCAATCTACTAACTTGGATACCTTTCACCCTTGGATAATTTACCATTATACGGCCCAACTACAGCAAATTGGCTCTTCCTATAGAAAATCTATTGTTCCGTAGCAGCTCTATTTCGCATGTAGCAACAAACCCGAATCATGTAGCAAATATTCCTTGCATTCCAAGAGGTGGTGAGTCCACCTTTTTATTCTTTTATTTTTATTTTTCTATTATTTTTATTTTTCCAAATTTTTCTCTCTTTTTTCATTGCATGCAAAGTAAACTCAAAGTGCATTGAGTTAACTGTGTTGGCCCTCACTTACCCTTTCACACTCCTTGTCCTCCAAACCACTTTCCCTAGTCCTCTTCACTTTTGTCTTGTTCCTCTCCCACACATGTGGGTGTGTTGGTGGAAACGTGAAGTTATCTGCTAGATAAGACCAAGGTTGTTCCGCTACTCATTTTGGCTATAAAAAACTTTTCCTTCTCACACTTCCAATATTTTCTTAAGCTAGAATATATTCGAAGGATGAGGTTAGATATTTTCATACTTGTGCCTTACCATGAGAGTGTTTCTTCTGTGCAGGATGTTGTTTAAGTTGTGGAGGCTGTTGACATGACTGTTGAAGCTACCTTTGGTGGTTATAAATCTGCTACTGATGATCCTGTTGTCAAAGATTTCTTTCTCATGTGTTGATCCTTTGATGGCTACATGTTTCTTCTGAACAAATGTAATGGATGATATGTTGGCTTCTTAAGGCGTCATCTTCTTATGCTCTTTACTCTATGCATTGGCTTTGCTCTGAAATTTTTCTCTTGAAATGTGCTTGATTAATAACTTTGTTGTGTGTGTAGGTGCCTTGTTGAGTTTTCAAGTATATGTTTTCTAGTGAAGAATCCTTCTTTGAGTGCCATTGTTGTCTTTAGAGTCACCTCACAAGTCTTCCATGTCTCCATGGATGATCAAAAAATAACTTCAAGGCATTTCTGGTGCTTACACAAGGCTTGTTACGGGAAGTTGATTCTTCCTGTAGCAACATTTTTTTGCTTGTTTTGGACTCTAAATTTGCATGGGTGATGAGGGAGAGTTTGGAGAGGTCTTGGAAAAATGGAGTGAAGTAACTCTATGTTTTTTTCAGAAAAATTATTTTAGAGAGGTGAGAGATTGTAGGGTTTAAGCGAAAAATCTATGTGGTTAAGATGGAGGAGTGATGAGAGGGTGGTAGTAAATGGTGGAAATACTCTCCCCGTGGACTTTTTAACACCACAGGGCCCTTGGTGACTACTCTTTGCCTACGATCCACCCTCCTATAGCTCACTGTAACTTCCTGTAGCACCTTAGGAACTCCCTGTAGCAGCACAGGGAGGGTGCAAAATTTTGATTTTTTAGCTCATTGAATGGTGGAGAGACATGGTTATATGAGTGAGGGGTATGTAGATGATATTTTATGGGTGGAGGGATGGAGGAGAGCTTTGTAGGTGATCTTTTCTAGCAATTATGGTTTTTCTTGTAGCATCTCAAGACAATCTCTTGTAGCAGACTTATTTTATCCATAACTCTCAAACCATAGACTGGATTGACTTAAACTTTTTTGAGCATGTTTCCATCATCCTCATGAACCTCCCCATAAAAAATTTTGGCCATTGGATGCAATAATACGAAGAAAAAATTAAAAATGGTTGTAGGTGATGGAGGTCGATTTCTCAAAAAGTGTGCACTGGAATTTTCTAAAATTGCTTGAGCATATTACCATCATCTATATGCACCTCCCCATGAAATATCTCGGCCAATGGATCCAATCTTTGCAATAAATAATAAAAACCCATTTCTGCTCTGTGTATTTAGTACTTCTTGTAGCAAAAGCAAAAGTTCCTGTAACATTTTAGGAAAAAGAGGAAAATGAATGAGAAAATATTGGAAATTATGGCTAGATGTTGGAAATGGATGAGGGTGATGGATTGGCATGACCTTGGTCCTTTTGGAGCATCTGAGAAAAGAAGGAGAAAGTCCAAGTTTGACTTCATTTGACTAGATTTATGACCAACGTTTTATTTTGGTGCCAACTTGTTTTTGTTGCTTGCAAAGCTTGGAGAGCACCTGAATTCATGAGAGAGAGAGATACATGGAGAAAATACATTTTTTCTTATCATTTTTTTAAATTTTTTTCTTAGGCCTACTAGCTGTGTCATTTGGTTTCCAACTAGTATGTCTGCCTAGGCGCCTCAAACGAGGTTTTCACCTAGGATATTTTCTTTTTCTCTTATTTTCTCCTTTTTCCAACCCATTGTCTGCCTCATGGAGGTTTTCAATTAGTGAGCCAATTCCAGGCACCTCAAAAGAGGTTTTCACCTGAGATTTTATTCTTTTCAATTTTCTCTCTTTCCATTTTTTTTCTATCCTACTATACTTGAAAAAACAACATCTCTTTCAAGTATACTAATACTTCCAATGGATCCATGTGCACATCAAGATAAAAAACAAAATCATGTGTAGGATTGAAAGATATGCTTTAACATGTACCTAAATATGAGAGACCAAATTCTTTTACTGAGATGATATCAAGTATTGTTGAAGAAGAGTGTGTTGTTGCAACTTAATGATATTTTGGAACCATATTTCAATACAATTATGATAGCCCTTGTCCACTTGCACATTTGGATATCTTTTTGTGTCTTATTTTGTCATGACATTCAATTTTTCCTCTTTTTATTGATTGTTTCCATAAACACATGGAGGATCTGATGATAAACATGAGGGAACTTTCTCAATATCTGATTCTGATGTCTTCTCTTCATCAAGTGCATCCCATGATTGTTTTGTTTTTCTCATTTGGATCTTCACTGAATGTGATCCTTGATGACATCCAATAGAATCAATTTTTCGCAATACTCTTCACTGGGCTAAGATGGATACCATTTTAGATCAGAAAGAGATGTTTGTATGAGAGGAAAATTACATCCTCATCGGCTCATAGGAGAAGGTAACATGGAAGGAATAAAATGACCTAGACAAAGGCTCTTTTTTCCAAGGTAACACACCCCTAGAGACATCTATGCAGAGTTATAACGCATCCTAGCCATGCAAAGGGAGTGTTAGTGCCTAGGGTAATTCTTTGTCTTTCCTAAGGGACAACGTTATCCGTGTTTGAATGTAAAAAGGGAAATATCTCTCGGAAACTGACTGGAATTTCCATATTTTTCTTAGAAAGAGCCAGTTCAAAAATAGAAACTTATGGCACAAACCTTTTATTAGATATTTCAAAACACAACTGAACTCCTATGGAAGGAAAGCAAATAAAAGCCAGGATCCAGGAACATCAAGATCTTCAGATTTGTATCCCGGTTGAAACGATTGGCAAGGTTTTTCCTCTCCATTTCCTATAAATTGGAGGTTTGGGATCTTGGTCAAAGGTCGAAGGTTTGATCGTGTGTAGAGCATAATTTCATTGTTGAGTGTGAGGCTTAAATATTGGTAAGGTTCATTGAGGACTCTTAGCCCAAGCATCATCACACTCGAAGATAGAGAAAGAGAGAGAGGAATTGGAAGCAGAGGAGGACTTGGTACAGCCAACGGTTGTAATCCTCCTTCTTCTAAATTAATAGAACTGTATCTATTTTTTTCCATTTGATGCTTCAGTGTCACATTTTTTGTTCATTTGTCTATGAAGCATGATATAAATGGCTTATATTTACATAGCTAAATGTCAATTATATACTTATCTAATTTTTAGTTAGTGATATCATTGTGAAGATTACACGGGTGCTTTTTTTGGTTGCAGGATCTAGATTTGGAGCCGGTGAGGAAGGACTTCGACTACGCTGCTTAACACTCTCCATAGGATCTGTTGTCCACAAAGAGGTAATCATTCATTATCTCACTTTGTCAATTATATCTTAGTATTAACATGTATGAAATGTCTCTGTAACTTTACAGCTAATTTGACAGTCTGCCCCGAGCACCAAAAAGCCCAAGAGGGATATCTATCAACTACCACCCAAGAATTTTACCCATTAGAAAAAATGGTGACTCCGTTAGGGACTTGATCTCAAGTTTCCAGATTGTTCCTTAGCCTTTGGCTCTTTCCCTCTGCTCACATACCCTTCTATTCAACTTGCATGCTATATAATCATCTCAGTAGCTCACAAAGTCTAGAATAAACCTTGCCTAGCCATTTGTACAACTTTACCCTGAGTAACGCTCCCACTGAGAGTGTTTCAGTGTGTCATAATGCTGCTTATGCTCAGATACAATGGATTAGTCCCATCGTTAATGCTCTGTAGCCTCTTCTTGCGAGCGTTACCCAACCAAAATCTGTTGTTTACACCCTTGTTGTGTTTCCCTTTGGCTATGGAGTTATTGGCTACCATATTAGCTTCTTTTCTTGGATCCCTGTGCTTGATTACTAGCTAGCATGTTTAGTTTTATTATTTAAAAAATTTAGTGTTAGTAGCATCTACTTTTTGAAGAAGGAATTTTTTTTTTTTGGTTTTTTGAACATAGCTGAATTCATTCTGAAATTTTTTGGTTAAATAGATGTTAGAGAGGATAAATAGATGTCTGAATTTTTTAAATGTTGAACTATGTTATTTGTATGTTTGGTGCACGGATGGTTGAAAGATATCTCCCTTTAGAATAAACTCTTCATTGAATTGAATATTTATATCATTTGTTCTGCATGGTTTTGAGTCAGAGTCTCATTACATTTCATACGTCCATTTCTCCTCCGCAAGACTAATAATCAAGTACACTAAGAATCAAGTGATAATAAAATTAATCATATAACATTTTTTTAGCTCACACCAACAATGGTTCAGGCTAGGATCTTGGGGTAGGAGAAGTGAGAAAACCACCCAAGATCACAAACTTGAAACTAGATTAATTAAAAAGTGAAATCCTACTACACTCATACTGTCGAGACCACTCCACTACCACTAGAGTTAAGCGTGAGACAACACCAGGGTGCATGGGAAGGTAACCCACCTTCGAGTGGATTCAGTGGGCATGTTATATATTAGGGTTCCCCTCAGGGATGTCGAAACTAGATTGGGGATCTAGGTGTTCTGCCCATACAGTGTGTTGTCTACGACTGTGACCCCCCTGACAGTGTCTGTGATTTGAGGTATCTTTAGTTGCCAAAATTTTTAGGGACTTACACAAGGTGACTAGGGCGGGCTGCCCTGGTACCTAAAATAGACGAACCTACTCTGTCTTTGGTCTTTGGGAGGGTACTCATCTTCACGAGAGTGCTTGCACCTATTTTCTGAGGTTCGGGCGAAGCTCTAGAGTAACCGTAACTGTATATTTGACCAACTCTCTCTATATGCTATTTTGATATTAGGTTTCATATCCAGAAAATGATAGTACTCAGAGAGGTTCATACCCGTTCTGGCTGCTTGATTGATTGATTTTAGAAGTCCTTTTTTCTTTTTTCTTTTTTAGATGTGTGGTTACTATCAATGAGACTTTATAAGACATCACAATAATTAAAACTTGATAAAATTAAATAGGTCACTGTGGCATCCTTCGACCCTTGTCATCTTTCTAGACGGAAGCAAGGTCTCCCTCCATTGACACCGGGGGAGGAGTCGAGTCTCGATGAGCCAATGCCTTCTCCGGAAGAGCAGTCTCCAGTGACAACCCTTGACTTTCATATAGCTCCATATCATACAGAGTTTCCAGAGGATCCTTTTACGAAAGGATTCATACCTCCTTACAATCCTCCTCTCACTGACCCATTGGGGCCATTGTTAGTTCAGGTTACACTGGGCCAAGTTATTTCTTTAGCTGCACCTACATCCGTTTCACAACCGGCGCCCATGGAATCGATGTCATCGGTGGCCAACTCGTTTCCACCACCATCTTCCTCGCCAGTTGTTAGTTCTACGCCAAATATTGGCAACCCCAGTAGCTAGGCTATACCCAGTCCCAGCAATCCGGTCACCACAACTATAAGCGGACCTCTGAACCCTTCGAGATCTGCTCCTATTGTGACTACTTCGAGACCCACGGTTTCCGATCCCGCTAGCCGGGCTACTTCAGTTCCTTTTAGCAACCCTTTCGGTTGGAACCCGTTTCTGAGTTCAAACCCCTTGCTATTATGCCAGCGGGTAGTGTCACCAATACATATATGCTAGGGGGCACTCAGTACCCCTATATTCAATAGGACAAACAGGACAGCCAATTTTTAAATATGTTTCTTTGAGTGGTCAAAATTTTGGTGTAGGGTCTATGTAGATGGTCAAATATGTGAATAGTAGTATGCCACTGGCTAACTCTATCGCATCCATATGGGAAAACCAACCCCAAAATCAATTTGGGCAAGGGGGAAACTATTACACTGGGGGAAACCAATAGTTTTCCCCTAGTACAACATACCCTACGGACAGCAACCATACACCCCTACACCCCTACTCACTGGAAACTTTTATCAACAAATTCCTACGTATCCCATTGGTAACACATTGATGGGCAGACCCTACGGTCTAATTGGTTAGCCAACACTTCCTTGGTTGGATCTGGGGGAAAACACCCAACTGTCATTGTTTGCATCTTTAGACATCCCCAACCTCTACAAATTGACCAATGATCCCATCAACCACAACCCATTATGGCCTCTAAGACCGCACAAGATTTCGTGTGACATCCCTAAATTCGAAGGGAAACAAGGGGAGGATCAAGCTACGCACATCACCACCTTTCACCTATGGTCTGTTTTAACACCATGGTGGATGATAGTATCCGGCTCAGACTTTTCCCTCGCACTCTCACAGGCAACGCTGCCAAATGGTACATTGAGTTACCACGTGGGGTCATAAATAATTTTGGCGCCTTAGAAATGGAATTTCTTAAGAACTTCCAATTACCTCTTTGATACAAAACCAGAACGGAACTCTTAACCATGCTATGCCAAGACATTGCCACCCACATCTCCAGTCACATTCATGAATGGAGACGTAGGCGGAGACTAGTTAAAGCACTAATCATGGATCATCTCTTATCAAACTAGTTTTGTATGTCACTCTTACCACCACTTGCTAAGGATGTTTGCTTGTCTGGTGCGGTAACAGAAGACCGATCCATCCATCGTGCACAACATCCACATCTCATCTATTCTCAATCTGACAAGATGTATGAATTACTCCCCCATGCCCTTGGCAACCCGAATCCTCCCGCTACTCAGTTTCCCAGAGCACACGTCGATGGTCTCATTGGTGCAACCTCTAGCATAGCCATAAAACAGCTTAGTGGGAAAACTTCCCAACCATATTTGGCTGCCACCGCCCCTAACCAATCGACTACTCTTTCCACCACTGAGGTAAACTCTATGCATTATACACAAAAAACTAGTGGCAAGAAAAAGAAGAATAAGAAAAAGAACTCTCCTTCTGAAGAGCAGTCTAGTACTCAGAATAATCCCAATCAAAAAAACGCTGCTAAAAACGATAAAGGAAAGGAGAAACCAATGAGATTCCCTTGCAGAATCTACGCGGAGGACCACTTGACATAAAAATTTCCTCAGCTACAGGCATGCACATATTTTATTACAAACAAGGACTGTGGAAAGACACCTGTCGTCCTTCACAATCCCTTCCCTAATCCACAGTAGCAACAACAACACATGGTTGCAAACCCACCGTAAACCTCCCAAAGGGCAGCGGTGGTACCCATCCTTCCTATGATGACTATCGCCATTTATGGTGTTGAAAGTGTTGAACTCCAGACTCGAGCCAAAATCTATGGAAATCCTATCATTGATGCTCAAGAACGTGGTACAAGCTCGAATCCACTGCCACCCATCAATTTTCATATCGAAAGGCTCGTTGCTGACCCTGCGATTTGTCCCCCCAAAGGGACACTTCGACGCACGACTCATAACACCTCTGCACTTGCTACCCAAAACTACAATATTGTAGAAGATTTGGTGCAAGCACAATCAGCTACGTCTGCACTCGAATTATTGCAAATTTTTCCAGCGCAAAGGAAATCTCTGGTTTTGGCCATTGGTGGAATCGACCCCCAGGATTCTACTCTAGCCATCTTTGACATGGAGAAATATAAACTTCACCTCTCACACCAACTTACATTCCAGGTGCACGTTGTGTCGAAAGGGAGACCAATCCATTGCACTGTCGACGAGGTGTGTTTCGACTGCGCCTTCGACATTGATTCCCAAAGACTCACATGTTGCTATCATCGCCTTGCTGGCTTATCATCCCATCCATTTGTTAGCATAAGGAGCCCTCCATCGTTTTGAGCTTCGACCAAAGGTACACCATCTCGCCCATCACAGCTCCTTCTTTCTAAGGATCTCCTCGATGAAGTCCTACCTATGGGTGAAGCTATTCGAGAGATCATGTCTCTAGAGGCACGACCTTGGGGAGAGTTTCACCATCGCGATTCGAGTTCCATCATCGCGCTTCGATGTTTGATTCAGACGCGACCACTATTAAAATCTCGTCTTTCGACCCACCTGAGATCATTCCCTCTGCTTACACAACTGTTCAAACTATCGACACGGAAGGGAACATGGGAAATCTTTCCAAGACTATGCTCATCGATATCTCAGTCAAAACGGGTATCATGGAAAATATACAGATTGGAGTGGATTGTAGTCTCGAGGAAATTGCACACTTCACATCCCTTTTTTAAGTTAAATTCCACTTATACATACTTTTTGTGCTGTTACATTATGAAAGAAAATTCCTACATAAAGGATTCTTTCTCATATTTAGGACTGGCAGAGAAATTTAGCATTATTTTTATATTTTGGTACTGCTGTCTAAAAACTCGAAGTTCTTCTCCTGCTCAATCTGAGCACGAAGAAGAAACGAGCCTTTCCTTTTCGAGTAAATTTTTCTATCTTGTAAACTAAAACCCCTATCGCGCTTTCATATCTGTCGTTGGAATATTACTATGAAGAAATATGAGCCATTATTTTCCATCTTTTTCTAGCTCATTAAAAAACCAAAAAAATAACCGAGTTTTTCTCTATTGGACTCATTAAAAATTCACGGAGAGCATCGAGTTTTTCTTTTTCCGACTCGTTAAAATTTCATGAAGAATATTGAGTTTACTCCACCTACTCGTACTCATAACAAAATGAGGCAGATTTCCATTGAACATAGGTTTATCACTTTATCCAGATTCAATGGACTAAATTAAAAAAAATGAACTGTGTCGGCCTTACTATTATCCCTTCATCGTGCCCGGTTATCAAACATGACAAAGGTACCCCTTGGAGTTGTCTTTTACGATGTTTTTCAGACTCTCTAAATATGAAAAAATCACCTAGTTTACCCGTCTAGACTCGTTAAACTTAACACGGGAAAATTGACAATAGATACTATTCATATACTTCCCTATATTTGAATTTAAAGTAAAAATTTTGAACATGGCACATCCCAGAAAATTCACTCACAATTAGCCGAACCCTACCATCTATGAGTTTAGCCTTCATATGTTGATGCCCCTGCATTGGTGAATCCTGACACTCTTTGGTTTTCATTAAGCCTAAGCAGCCTGGTACCATGTTATTAGGCCTTCTATTGTTCAAGAGGATACCGCTATCTACTGCTTCCTGTATCAGCCGAGCCATCATATACCAGAATTTATTTGTTGTCAGTTACTCCCATTTTCTCTTGACTATCTCCAAAACAAAATCATCTTTTCACATTTCGTGTCGACTGATGTAGGACGCCTTAGTGCCTACCTTTCGAAATATCTCTTCCTATCGACTTCAACATCTTATCTAGGAAGTTGATCCAGGAACACATCAGTACCCAGGTGCTTGCAAACATCAGTGGAAGGTTACCTTGTGTTTGAATGGGGGTTCTCATTATTGGCTCCCATTCGAATGATTCTACGAGTGTTCGACATCAACTCCTTTTATTCACACTTACCATATTGTATTGTGCATCTTGGGGACCATCATCCTTATCAGTGGCCACCCTCACGTCTGTTAACAGTTTTCATTATTTATTGGTAATCAGATGATTTCACGCATGTTCGACTACAAATCCTTCATTCACGTGTGCAGAAATATGCAATTTAGTGATGTGGCGACCAAGACCTTGGGTTGAGGCTTACATCATTTCAGTTTTGTTTTCTCTCCCAAGTTGCGATATTGTTTTCATATGCAGCTTATCAGATTGATCATGTCATGACAGAAGCTTCCAGATTGTGCTTATCAGTGGACACACTGGTCATATATCATTTTTCAAAGAAATCATTTTGATACAGCTACTGAGCATGGGAATGCCCGACTCAAGACAGATACTTATATTTCTAACATATGTTGTTGTTTTCGACTTTCCTCAGTTTTTCAACTCCTCTCGCTCTACTATAAATTATAAAGTATTTTGACCATCGTATTCGCCTCTGACCTCACACTTTTGGGGGCATCTCTTACAAGGAAAATGACCTCCTCATTAACTCAGAGGAGAAGGTAACATGGAAGGAAGAAAATGACCCACACAAGACCCATTTTTCCAAGGTAACACACCCCTAGAGACAGCTAGGCCGAGCTATAATGCACCCTATCCATGCAAAGGGAGCGTTAGTGCCTAGGGTAATTCTATGTCTTGCCTAAGGGGTAGTATTATCCGTGTTTGAATGTGAAAAGGGAAATATCTCGCAGAAACTAACTAGCATTTCCAACTTTTTCTCAGAAAGAGTCAGTTCAAAAATAGAAACTTATGGCACACACCTTTTATTAGAAATTTCCAACCACAACTGAACTCCTATGGAAGGAAAAATCAATGAAAAGCTAGGAATCATCAAGATATTTCCCGATTTGAACTGGTTGAAAGGATTGGCAAGGTTTATCCTCTCCAGTTCCTATAGAATGGAGGTTTGGGCTCTTGGTCACGGGTCGAAGGTTTGATCATATGTAGAGCAGAATTTCAGTGTTAAGTGTGAGGCTTAAAGATTGGCAAGGTCCATTGAGGACTCTTAGCCCAAGCATCATCACGCTCGAAGATAGAGAAATAGAGAGCGGAATTAGAAGACAAAGGAGGACTTGGTACAACCAACGGTTGTAATCCTCCTTATAAATCAATAGAATTGTATCTATTTTTTCCATTTGATGCTTCAATGTCACATTTTTTGTTCATTTGTCTATGAAGCATGATATAAATGTCTTAGATTTTCATAGCTAAATGTTGATTATATACGTGTTTAATTGTTAGTTAGCGATATCGTTGTGAAGATTACACTGGTGCTTTATTTGGTTGCAGGTTCTAGATTTCGAGCCGGTGAGGAAGGACTTCGACCACGACGCTTAGCGCTCTCCATAAGATCTGTTGTCCACAAAGAGGTAATCATTCAATGTCTCGTTTTTTCAATTATATATTAGTATGTACATGTATGCAATGTCTCTGTAACTTTACAGCTAATCTGACAGTTTTCCCTGGGCACCGGAAAGCCCGAGAGGGATATCTATCAACTACCACCCAATCATTTTACCCCTTAACAGTTTGGTAGTATTGTACCTCAACATTGTAATGAACTACTTCATTGTGTGGGTTTGGAAATGGTGGTATAGGTAGTTGAGTGGGAGTGGATCTTTGAGATGGATGTGGTTGGGGTTGGGTTTGTGGTTGTGGTGGAGGTGGATGGTAGGGATAAGATGGAATTGGGTATGGAGGATATTGAGGAAAATATTGAGGATATTGTGGATTTTTCCCATAAGTTAATTTCCAACCTTGTTTCCAAGATTGGTTTTGGGGTTGAGATGACCAAGGTTGCCAAGGAGGGAGTATCGTCCAATTACTTTGAGATGGATGTGCATAGGCTTGAAATTATGAATTAGTTTCTTAAACCATACCAAGTTGAATATGCTACCATGGTCCTCTTGGAGCTACATAATAGAGTTGCTTTGGTGATTGACTTGCTCCACTGTCTTCTTGGTACAATTCCTTCAACCTTGGTAATGATGGACAATATTTAGTAGCATATGATTATGCATGGATAACACGAATATCAACGTCTTCTTTTTTCTCATTTTTCATTCTTAAAATTTCTACTTGTTCACTTATATTTCTAAAAATTTCTGTTTTAAATTTGTCAAGAAAATTTCCAAGCTTAACTTGACTTACCAATTTTGATGTTGATTTAATTACTCTTACCCTTCCTCTTGATATGTGCTTGCATGTATCACAAATTTCTTCAAATTATAATTGGTATACATCTCCTCTACTCATGATATTAAGGAGATCAATCCACTCATCCCTAATTGTTCTAAATAAGAGGGCTTTTAGTGCGTCAAATCCTAAATGATGCAATTTTTCCGTCTTAACATTATACATGAACCTTTCTATTAGATCCTCAAGTGTCTCATATTCTTTTTGATTCATTCTAAAAATTTCTTATTTAAGATCATGATCTTTATATTTTTCATATCATTCCATGATCTTATTGAATTAGTACCTAAACTCATGAACCATTTAAGAGCTCTATCCTTCAATGTTGCCGGAAACAATCTCAATTTTTGAGGGTTTAATAAGTAACCATAAGATCTACAAATAATTTCAAATTCAAAGAGAAAGGTTTTTGTATCCTCTGATCTCATACCATGGAAGTTAGCAAGGACATATGGAGGGATGTTCTTAATATGCACACTGACATTAGTATCTTGAATGGGAAATCCAAGAGGATCTTCTTCATTATCATCATCTCCATCCATTTCTTCTATCTTCTTTGCCACCTCTTCTTCTTCTACCTGAAAAAGTGGATGGTGATGTGGTTCTTACTGCACCACATGATCAAATGGGGGGGATTGGTGTTGGAGAAGTATTTTTATTTTATTTATTTTGAATACGAATGCTAATGCAATGCAATTTTCTGCTTTTGAAATGAAATATCCCTAATGCAAATATTTTTTTTGTTTTTGAAGAAAGTAAAAGAAATGAATCAACTAGGAAAGAAAACAATGCATACTTTGATACCTCCCCTACAGCGACACCAAAAATTGGTGAGCCCTGCTATTGCACCAAGAGTTCTGCAACTCCCAAGGGCTACTTAGCTTTACTTATCAACCCGAGGTTCATACAAACTTAGAGGTGACAGTGCTATATGAACAACAGATGGATTCTACTCATGCTACCCTCAACTAGGTCTTCTGGTCAGTAGTACTTCTAGGTCATTCCTTCTACTTGATTAAAGTGCAACTAGATAATGCAATGCAGGTAATTGCTTCTATTTTAAGACAGAGAATGTATATCAAACTCCTACTTCTAATTGACAATGGAAGCAAAGCATAAATTGTTGACCTAATTGCAGAAAAAATAAATTATGCCATGGGAAATCATTCATCTAACTATCTATTAATTTGCAGTAAATAATATATTCTATCATCACACACTTCATCAAAGCATAAATCAAATCCTATCTACTCTTCATTCAACTTGTATTTGCATGCAAAACTCATTCTAACTCTGAAATGAAATGAAACCCTAACATCTACTCTATTTTTGCAGCAAGGAAGGAAGGAGCTTTGGAGTGGCCTAAGAGTCTCTTCTAACCATGAATTCAAAGTTGGGGGTCAAGTGCATCCTATTCTAGACTAAAAAGGAAAAAAGGAGCTAAACTGAAGTGACGAGGTGACCTACAACACTGCTACAGGAAGTTTCTATAGGATGTCCTGTAATTGCTACAAGATGTCCCGAAGTGCTACAAGAAATAGGCTGAGAGGGTTTTAAGGATGAAAAAGGTGAAAATAGGGTGTGTAAAGGTGAGAGAAGGTGGAATGATGTGAGGGAGAGGTGTCCAACACCTCCATCCAAAATCATAACCCTTGAGAGGCTTGTTTTTCACTTGGAAGGTTGCTCACGGTGGTGGTGAAGGTAGTTTCAAAAAATAAGGTTGTGGCAGATTTGGAGGTTGGAGAGAAGGAGGATGAAAGAGATGGAGAGGATCCTTTACCTATAGCTATAAAAAACCCTGTAATCACTACACACATTCATGCATTGCTTATTGACAAACTAACATGTTAGTAAGTGGAAAATATGAGTTGAATGGAAAAACCCTATTTAATCTATGCTAAAATATAATCTAACACAAATCCAACTCCTAACTTATAGTAAGCATATTATGAGCATGATAATCACACTATCTACCTTTCCAAGAAATCATAACCAAACTACTTTTTATTTATGGTCGGAGATCCTTCTCCTCAATCTCCCATGAGAGAGGTGAGGAAGAGAGGCTACAAGCACAGTTTTGATGGATTTTTTTAATGTTGCTAGAATGTAAATATACTAAACAAGATGTTGAAACATAAAGAGAGAATATAAATACACAAGAGGGACTTAACCAATGGACTGGACCCTAACCAAAAAACATCATCCCTCTGAGACTAAATCAGTGATGGAACAATCAGCTTCTCATTATCATTGCATAAAAATGTATAGTACATCTTATGACAATAAAAAATAATACTAAATCAGAGCTCAAGAGCTACCTAGTTGAATACAAAGTTTGAATCCTAACGATCTCTTGCATAAACTTATTTATACAAATGGGTAGCTACCAACAAATCCCTAAAAAGTAGGAATAAGTCCTCCTTGATCTCGAGAAGAGAGGATTTTGTCTGCCTTTGCCTTCGAGTTGTTGGGAGAGATATCGATGTGATATTGGTTGATTGAGAGAGTTAAGGAATTGTACAAACCCCCTACAATCTCTACTTGTTGTCTACTCTAAACCTTTAGGTTCAAAAATAGCTTTATTCCTGCAATTAATTCAGATTAGGCAACAAGACATGACAAACGTCATACACCCTTCTCATTAACATAATATGAAAAAAATGTAAATAAATGTGAGAGAGAGGTAAATTAATAGATGAAGTATGGCATTTGAACTCCTTAAAATATAACTAATGATGGGCCTCATCACATGGCATAGTAACAATGAATATTGAATCCTTCCTAAGAAACTATTGAGTTTGACTATGCCCTCCTAATCAAGCTTCCTCCTTTCAACCTTTCCACGAGCCTATCATGAGTTGATATTTCCATGAACTTGGTAGTGATATAATAGATGATTTAAAGACTACTTTTTCCTTGTCATGAATGAATTTCATTATTAGGAGCACCTTCTTAGCATGATAAGGTGATGCTAAAAGCAAATAATAAAGAGAAACCATAAAGAAACACCTGCGGAGAAGAAGAACAAAGGGAGATATCATGGCGACATGAATCATATCATGGGCAAAGACAGAAAGACGACATTGTATGATGATTCAAAGGATTCTAATGTTAATCAATGACCCTTTGTAGGGTGAAGGAGAAGAAAAAAGTGGATACTTCATCAAGATGAAGCATAGATCAGATCTACCATCAAGAATGCAAGATGAAGTAACAAGGAAGACATATTGGAATTTGCACCTCATTGTAAAGTCCATGTCATCATTTTTAAGTTGTAACTTGTGCAAGTGTCATCATAATGTTCAATGTGTGTCCATGTGTCGTGCCACATCATCATGTGGAATGTAATGATGTATTCTCTGGAAAATTAAAAAATTTAATGTGTGGATGTCCAAGAGTCATATGTGGAATATGAAAAGTCACTTAGTCATATATGGACAGAAATGTCTTTAGGATAAGTCCAAAGGTCATTTAGAGAAGTCCAAAAGTCATTTAGAAGTTCAAGAGTTGTTTAGAAGCCCAAAGGACACATTAGAAGTCCAATTAGAGTAATGAGGGTAATTAAAGATTAAAGAGGAGATGAAAGGTCATTTCTCTTGTTATAAAAGCAACCTCATAACCCAAGAAAGTGGATTTTGGAGGCTTGGGCTTTGGAGAGATAGTCTTGGCGTCTCTAAATTGGCATGGGAGAGAAAGACTATTCTTTGGAGAACCAATAAGTGACTTAATGTTCCACTACTGGAACTAGTGCCTCACTATTGTAACTATGTACTTGGATCTTTCACCTAATATTGAAGCTCATTGAGCCAACACATTTTCGTGCATGTATCAGGAATGTTTTAGGACTATTATTGGGATATTTGCAATATATGTTGTGTTCATATGTACTCAAGAAATGGAACTATTTCAGTGGATTTTGCACTCATATTGTTGAATGTGTGTTATATTCACTTTAACGATCGTTATCTGAACTATTTTGCTAATGAATATTTTCATGTTCTTGTTTGTCTCTCTTAATTTAGTACTATTACTTCCTTCCAGAGACTCACTCTCGTCTCCTACTCATGAAGGTCTCCTTTTACACATTGTAATTGGTGTTTCACAATTTTAACTTACTTGCTTGTTCAAGGGTTATGTATATAATATCTTATGTTATCTATAGAAACCAAGGCAAACCTTTATGTTCTGGTGGTCGAGATCATTACTCTGAATGGGGCTCGTACTCCAAACGATGTGAGGTCTAATTGGAACTTCACATCGAGGAGACCCCTTGTATGTTGGAAGTATCCAACACCATCAACATTCTAATGCTAGAGGGAGGGGCAGATGACAAGTTGTTCCCATTGAGTCTATTTGAATCTCTTATCTTTAATGGCTCATCCTCAAATCATACTCCCAAGGTGTTTCTCTAATATATTCAATGTTCAACTTTTAATCCTTGATGAGCCTCTTTATGGCTTGTCTCAATTGAAGTTTGATGGTAATGACGGGACATCCATAAATGAGTGCATTTATGATTTTCTTAATATTTGTGAATATTATGAAATCGATGACGAAGATTCTTCTTATGTACTTTTCTTCCTCACTCTTGAAGTTCGTTTTAATATATGGTGTTATACCTTACCATTTGCCTCTATTCATTCATTTGTTCAATTCCTTAAGGAGCTTCATCAAACTTTTGATATGTATGATTATTGAGATGTTTTTAAAAGAATCAATCAACTTAGTATGGAGCCTAATGAATCAATTGAGGATTTTTCTAATAGATTCCTTCACTTGTGTTGTGATTTTCCCAGCGATTATATGGATTGAGACTTCCTTGAGAGGAATTTTTTAAGTTTGGTTTGAATCTCTTTACATGGTGAATCGAAACCCATTGATGTTTCTACTCTCCTTACTCTTGTAAATTGTTTGTGCTCAACCTAGTGTTCCTAAATTGAGTTCATTAATTGTCAACCAGGGTTGGTAAACTGCTGAAGTGTGGTGCACTATATGTGCCTAGGTATTTGTTTCTCACTACGTTGTGTTTAGTGTTTTCTGATGTTTTTGGTTTTATTGTTTTATGTTTGAAAAGGGAAAGAACTAAATGTTGGTGAAAAGAAGCTATTGGCCTAAACTATGGATGGCAAATAACAAATGCAAATACTAAAACAGAACAAAGCCTAAACTATGGCTAGCAAACAACAAATGCAAATACTAAAACAGAGCAAAGCTTAAACTATGGCTAGCAAACAACAAATGCAAAGCTTGATAATGACTTCAAGGAAATAAATCACAACATGAGCTTAAAATTATCCAATTCATTCATTAAAGATGTGTTGGAAGAGCTTGAGAAATGGACAAGTTAAGTGTAAATGAAGTTCTCCTAACTAAACAATCAAACAATCAACTTACAATGTTACAACATCTCATCCATGGTTAAAGGTTTATTGGAACATATTTGGAAAAGAACATTTGTAGCATAATAAGATTTCTACTCTAAAATAGCTTCTAATTTTGTTCTACAACTCAATCTAGCACCACTAGGCCTCACTCAAAAGTTATAGCTTTCTTTTTTAAAATAGTCTTTGAGAAAAGGCTTATTTGTGAAATGGTAAAAAGGTTGCAAAATACTCCAGGTCTTAGACTGATACTAACTTCTGTCCAAATGATTATGTATTAATATGAGGTTGGAACAAAAGAAGTTTTGTAAATAATGAAGACCGTGGTATTTAAATTTAACAACTAATACAATTTAAAAAATGCAATGGATAACAACTAAACTAGAGTGCTAATACAGTGAGCTAAGACTAAACTAGAGTGCTACTAGTCTACTTGAAGTACAGTGAACAGTGTTAAATTAAAAAGCCATTATCAAACTTGAAATGAAATGACAGAGCTGAACTAAATGCATTCTACCTCCGGAGTGTTGTAACTAAATTAACATGCACTTAATCTATGGAATTCTACAGTCCATCTCGTTCAATATGAATGATATTTTGGAAGAGTTTGTAAAACAAGTATGGCTGTATTATTCAATGCAATTGAACATAAACATAAGACTGAAAGCAAATACAACTAAAATCTAAGACACCACAGTTGTTTCTTATTCGTTGTTAATGATATTTTGGAAGAGTTTGTAAGAGTAAGATCGGCTGTGACACTTAGTGTAAACAAGCAACTAAAACCTACAATACCACAGTTATTCCTTATTCATCATGATGATATTTTGGAAGAGTTTATTAGAGTAAGTCTAACTGTGATAATTAACGAAAGGAAATGCAACTAAAACCTACAGTACCACAACTATGCCTTATTCATCGTAATGATATTTTGGAAGAGTTTATTAGAGTAAGTCTAACTGTGATAATTAATGTAAACAAATATGAATATAAACTTCAAAAACTTGCCTAAGCTAGAAATGAAAACGAGACTAAAATACTTATCTAAACCGTATAAACAAGGCTGCTCAGGAGGTAGGGGCCCTCTACCACCAGAGTAGCACGAAATATACTTCAAGATTGACTTCAACGCTTTCAAGGAAATGATGTTTCTTTCATTAAAGAGAAATTACTTCAAAACAGAGTGTTTTCGGACTTCTAAAATCTAGCAATCAACCATCAAAATCTAACCTTGTCCCTCGGTTTCCCGAGCATATTTATAACAAAATTACATAACCGTATCTGAGATAACATAGGAATAATTGTCTTTCCTAATTAGAATCGAAATAGAACTCTGAAGGTGGTCTCGTAATATGATTAAGGACATCTGGACTGTCCTTATCATGTTAGGAGTCTACCTCCTAATTTGAGTTCCCACATGCATAACCGCCTACAGAATTTCGTTCAAGCTTCATGGAGAGCAACAAATGATGAGGGCATGATGTGGAATACACCCATATGTGTTTTTCTCCAAGATGACACCTGGAACCTGCGTAGACATAAAGATAGCTGCAGAATCGGCCACTAGCTACAGAATGTCTACATTCTGTAGCTAGATCTAGTTCAAACAGTACTACAATGACAAAATCATAAAAACATAGCAAGTTAGTCATGATATTCATTCTTAAAGAAATTTTAACTAATTTCATTGATCATTTGAGATTGTGATTAGTAATGGACAAAAGAAATGGAGTGGAATGTGGTGGAAGAAAGAACAGTCTTGGAGCTCAATATAAATCATGAGACACAATTCAATTTGCAGGAGGAACCTACTATATTCCTTTGCCCTTATACTCCTCCTTTTCCAGTACTAATTGCAGTGTCTCCTTGTGATAATATTGAAGCTAGAAACGAAATCAGTCTCTCCTTGATCCATCTCCTCAACCCTCTTCCATTCTTCCATGATTTATATCCAATAGAATAAAACCTGAAGGAACCATGAAGTCTCATTCATTCATGAAGCCTATGGTGAAGACTAATCCTTCCATTCCTCAAGATGTAATTTTCAGTCATAGCTATAGCCTTGAATATTATTTGGATTCCTATCATCCTCTATCATCTCATTCTCATAACCCCTTATGATCCACTTGATCAATCTCCTTTTACAGACTCTCTATTTTCAAACCTAAACTGTGGTCAAGTGTAAGGTAGTCATTTTTCATAGGTAGTGGAGAAACAAGGTGAGGATTATTTTGATCTTTGTTCTCTTTTTCAAAATCCTCCAAGTCAATATAGTTTTCTCTCACCCTTGGTTGATTTTGAATCTAACAATCTCGATGATGAATCAAATGAAATTGGTTTGCCTAATCAATCTAAAGTCTTGGAAAACCATCATTATGATGATTTTGACTCCATTGTTGTATGTAATAATGGTTTCCCAAGTGCACCATTTTATCTTTCGGTTTCTAAAGAAAATTATGTTTCGAAAGATTCATATCTTAAATCTCTTTCTGTCAAAGAATAGGTTCTTGTGAGAGCTTCTTTTTCACCTCACTATCCCTTGTGTTCCACTTTTTGTAATGCATTAACTTGTGATGAAGGTACTCCATTTAATGAGTTGGATTTTGAATTTACACAAGGTAGTGAGATCATTCATGATCCAAAAGAAGGTAATGAAATCATTGTCTACCCTTTCCATCCGTCGTCATCTCTAGTTTTGCATGAAGAAAGTCCTTCTATTTAGGTTACCCATGAGATTAATTCAATCTATCCATCCTTAGATGTGAAACTAGAAGAAACTTATGACTTGGGTAATCTATTTGTTGAAGATGCAAATTTTGACCAAATCAATGATATAGATGGTTATCATTTGGGTAGTAGTGATCTAGTTTAAATTATTGATGGTAGTTATCCACACACAATGGATGATCTAATTCAACATTCAAAATGAAATTCTACAATTCTTGAAAGTTTCGGGACTTATCATGGAGTTAAGGCACTTCAACTTCCGTTGATGGTTATTTCAAGTTCTCGCGACTCTAATAAGGTCCCCGAACTAAATTGGGTTTGGATATTCTCGCAAAATTATTTCCTTTGCATGGTTTCATTGGATATAAATTCCTTCTTGAAAGATGTTGGTTATTTTTAATATAGCTCTTTAAACTTTCAATATTTAGTTTCTGATCAGATGGTTCATGAGGCACAATACTTGCTAATGTTTTGAAAATGGGGTAGCAGGCTAAGTGGGCTTGATTGTGGGGAAAACTCCACAGTTAAGAGCGCTTGAGCCAGAGGCGATCTGGGATGGGTGACCTCCCAGGAAGTCCTAGTTACTAGGTTCAAGCCCCATAAGTGATGATTGATGCTATGTGATTCATTTCACTAGTTTCAATCCCACTTCTTCATAAATAAGTGAGAAAGCATCACCCGATGCAATGAGTGCTAAGTGGACTGAAAGTCACAAAAATTCAAACCCTGATATATTGCTAATCAAATCAACGATGGCAACTATTTCAAACCAATGTTTTGATTGAGGCTTAGCCTCCTCAACCTAAGAGGGCTCTCTCAAGGGTTATTGATTTTTGATAGAAATATAGATGGCTAACTCTATTTGGGCGAATAAGTAGATAAATGATAGAAATTGGTTGTAAATCACATTAGCAAGTGAACATTGGACTTATGGAGTCAAAATAGCTTTAGTAAAACAAAACAATCTACTCAGCATGGAAGTCAAGGCATATCAGATTTCTAGTCCTAAGAAAAACATGTGAAACTGTAAAACACACAGTCAATTTGTCTATGAAGGAAGTCAGACCATCAATGATGAATTCTGAGTAACATAAGAAAACATCACTGCAATATAATAGTAAAAAGAAGCCATTAGAACAAGAAAACACTAGAAATATTTATGAATCTTGAGTTGGCTAAGTAGAAAATTCTGTATTAAGCTGAAAACCAGTCACTTACAATAAACACAATATTTTTGCTAAAAAATGTCCAACCATTAGCATTTCAAGTTATTCATCTTTATAGATCATTTAAAACATATAATAACCTTATCCTAAGCTAGATACATGGAATTCCTACTTTTTGACACCTTGCCTAACCATGTGACATGGTATTTATTACAAAATGATAGCTGCAAACCTAATGAACAATCCTATTACAAATAGGACTCAAACTCCTTAACTTTGCTCATAACAACCTTATCTAAACTAGAATACATCATTTTCCAACTTTATTCGCATAAGGTCAAATCTAGATGATAAGCTCCGGCACTTTATGACCTTAATGTTGATCTCCTACAAACTAGGAAACTATCCCCTATTTTCTAGGCTTAGGATTCTTTGTGTTCTCGAGACACCCTAACCACTATGAACCCATGACTTCGAGGTTATCTACTGTCAGGAACTGAAATAAAATATGCCAAAAATCATCCTTAAGTGCCAGTTGTATAAAATCACCATCAAACTGTCCAAAATAACAGAAACAGACCTGCACTACGAAAACAACACAGTTTTGTAGCCCTTTTCGTAGCGCAGTCTTTTAACCCATTTGCCTTCAAAATTTTGTTTTATTTCCTCCAGGGTTATCTTCATATTCACTTAACACAACTTCCCTAGCAATTTTAGGTCATAATACACACATTTTTCCTCCAAATATTTATGAGAAAGGGTGAAAAAAGCTGCTACAACAGTTTCATAGCGCTTTTCACCCTTTTTGCACTGTTTGCGCTACGAAACTGCTGAGTGAGCAATTTTGTCTAGATTTCTTCAAAATTCAAACCAAAAAAGTACCAAAACTTCATAATACCATTGTTTTAATCAAAACAAACAGTCATATGAACTAAAAACCCAAATTTCATGAGATTTATTCTTCTTTTTCCCTTTGATTTAGCCTTTGACTTTTTAATAATTTTTCATTCTGCACCTTTATTTTTTAGTTCATCCTCAGTTAGTTTCAGCTGTAGCTCCAAGTCCTCCACTTGGTCTCTTAGTCTTCTATTACTGGCTCTCAAATGAGTATTGATCACTCTGACAAATTTTTCTTCCTTGATGGTTGGAACTGTCCATATAAAAAATTGTTCTGCACTGCTTGAAATCTCAGACCTAGAACTAGATTGGCCTTCCCATACTACCTTCATTATTTTGAACTCTATTTTCTCAACACTATGCTTTATTTCCCTCTTCCTCATCATAGAAATCTCTTGATTTTCTAACCTCAATTTATCCTCAAGATGTTGACACTCTGTCACCTCTTCTTTTTCCTTCATTTTTCTGCTAGCAGCATGCTCCACTGTTGGTGATGAGAGGTCAACCACCTCTTTAGGGTCTTTGACTGTTTCAATAGTTTCTTGGACCACCTTACTGCCTCCCTTGAGCTTCTTAGCATGCCTAGTTAAAGGTTTCCTTGCTTGAAAGATAAAGGCTGCATTTTCACCCTGAAATTCAAGTTTATTTGCTGACTTAACCCTTTTCTGTTTGTGTTCATCTACTCCAATGAAATCAGCTTGAAAAATGGGTGATTCCTCTATATCAATTGCATTAAGGATGTCATCTAAATTTCCTTTTATCACTGGGATTTCCTCTGTACCTGAAACAACTATTTTTCCCTTTGATGCCACTTCTTGGCTTCTTGTCAGTCTCTTGATTTCCTGCTTACTGGCCACTTTTTTTTTTAGCCTCTGTTTTGTAGGGGAAGGAGTTGTTGCAACAACAACTTGTGTCTTCTCTGTCCTTTTCTCAACTTGTTTCCTTGGTTTCAACTTCACAAACCTCTTTGATTTTGCAACCATAAGCTAACTAGACTCTGCTACTGGTGGTGAAGGAGTCCCTTTAGTTTTAGGGTTTCTAGCTGGGGTTAGGGTTTCCAATTCAAATCCATTCATAAACAAAAAGGAAGAACAATCCCTGCTTGTTTTATGAAGCTCATTCAAAACCAATAAATTTATCAAACCATGGTGAAACAAATATGTTTCACAACCATCAGGTTGGCTTGTACTTTATCAGACATTTTGGCAAGGCACCTATGCAAGCAAAAGGGAAAATCTAGTGATATCATACCTGTGAAATGCAGAAGCACCTTGAAATGATAAGTGAAAACTTTATGGTACCTACCTTCACATGTAAAGTATATTTGTATGTTGAATAGCAGCTTAGCATAGGTGTCTTTGATACAGCTTCTAGGCATTGCATTGTTCAGGTCCATATCTGCATACTCAGGTTTCATAAATTCCTTGCATGGTTCCATGTCAAACTTAAAACCTTTAAACCAAGTCTCTTGCCCCCTTTTTATTTCTGTCACAGAAGCAATAATCTCAAGTGTGACTAGCACATTTAACATCCCAACTTTGGAAGTTGTTCCACTGAATTTTAATGCAAATTATTTAGACACCTGTGTGTGGCAACCCTACAGATTTTCAAAAAACTGGAGAAAACCTGCTTTGCTAAAAGCCTCCATCACTATTTGATCTTCAATTATAGCCTTCACATTTTCAGGCTCATATCTTAAACAATGTCCCCCTCTGTGAACTTTCTTCTCCTCTGCCATACTTCTTAGAAAAACCTGCCAGCTTCTCTTGAATCTATAAAACAGCCTCGCTTGAATATATGATCAGCCTCGCTTGATTATGGAAAAACCTCACTTGATAATATGGAAGATAGCATTTGTATAGAACCCCCATAGGCTTATCTTGACAGCTTCAGAGCTTAAAAACTTGTATGGAAGCAAATGAAAAGAAGAATGACCAAATTAGGCAAGAATTTGAATTTAAGGTGTCATCTCGTAACTAAATGATGCTTCACTCATGCCCTATCATGAAAATGATGATTGTGAGACAAGTAAGTACATTTAATTCGATCTCTAACTGACTCACCATACCCCTATCCTATCATTCCCCAACGGATTCTAACAGATTTTGGCTTAATTGACAAGACGGTTAAGAAACTGCGCTTTTGTAGTGCCCATAGTGTATTTTTCGCATTTTGCACTACGAAAGTATCAGCACTTTCGTAGTGAAAATCCTCTTTTTAGAACTAGTGGCGCTACGAAACGAAGGATTCTTGGCTAATTGCAGAAATTTAACCCTAAACCTTATGAAATGATTCCTAAATGGAAAATGTGAGTATTTGATCATGGAATGGACCTCTAAAGATCATTTGAATCAATGAGATCTTTTAAACTATAAAAACTATTAACTACCTCAACCAAAACCAAATGACTTTTTAAAACCCATTTTGAGACTATGATAAAAATGTATTACTAATGATGCTTTAACTAATTTTAAGATAATAGATCATTTAAAATCATGATAAATTAACACCACACTACTTTCATAGAAATGGGTCATTCAACTTTACTTTAATTAATAACTTAAAATATGATTTCTAATATAATGCACTATGGAAACCCCTGATACTTAAAATACAAAGAGTAAGGGGATCTCTACTTGAATGGTTCATGAGGCACAATAATTTCTAAGGTTTTTCAAATGGGGTAGAAAGCTAAGTGGGCTTGATTGTAGGGAAAACTCCATAGTTAAGCGCACTTGAGCCAAAGGAGTTCTTGGATGGGTGACCTCCTAGGAAGTCCTAGTTACTGTGAAGCCCAGAAGTGATTATCGGACATGCAGTGTGATTCATTTCACTAGTTTCAATCCCACTTCTTCACCCCTGTGAGCATCACCCGATGCAATGAGTGCTAAGTGGACTATTCAAAAATTATGATAAATTAATCAATTACGACTACCTCTCATGGAAATGATCATAGTTGAATGAATTACTTAATGCAGTTTAATCTCAAAAAGATGATATCTAATATAATGCACTATTGAAACCCCTCAATTCTCATATTAATTATTTTGTTTCAGTTATTTCATCTCCATGCAAATCCCTTGTATCAAACTAAGGTTGGGAATGTTTTCCTCTCATGAATGAACAAAGTTATGAATTTTATCATTTTGAAGATTATCATTGGTCAAACGATTCATACTTATCACATTATTTTGAAAATAATAAACTCCTAATAATTCTTGTGAATATTCTAATGCTAATCATTTTATTCATGGCACTGGATCTCTTTTTGAGTATAAGTGATCACTTGAGATATTTGGTGGGTCAATTTCTTCCTTTTCACCCACTACATCTTGACTGGTTTCATGTGTTTTCCATGTTGGCATCCCTATTTAGCTCTTTCAATAATTGTGATGTTAACCAATCAAAAGGAAATGGCTTGTCACATTAAACATGCAAACAAGATGATTCTTTTATTCAAAGCATTTGCAAAGTTATTGAAATTGATCTATCTTTGTTTTTAACTAGTCAAGAGTCTTGTGTCGTAATTAGTCTTTCTGAATATTATAACTATCATTCAATTTTTCATTTTCCCACTAGCATATCTCATGAGATTTTTTTTACATCGATTTACCCATATGGTCTATCTTCTCAATTTTTAGATACTTTTCAAGAAATTGAGGCACTTCAACCTCCACTGATGGTTATGTCAATCCCTCACTATCTTGACAAGATTTCTGAATATGATTATATTTATTTTCCCTTGCAAGATTCTCATCTTTATTCCACACGATTAATTGAAAATTATTTCTCCTAAGGATTTCAGGATTTTCAAGAGGATTGTTTTGAATTTCATGATCCAATCTATGATTAGTTAGAAGCATATTACCTGGAAAACCCTTATGTTAATAACACATTTTGATCTTTCTTGATGTTTGCTAAGCAAGACAATACAAATGAAGATACATTAACAAGAAGTTTCAAAGGTTAGTTTGATTGTGATTTCAATCAAAAAGGTAAGGTGGAAAGTTGGATAAAGTCATGTGTTATGACATATTTTTCTTCCTGAAGGCAAGACCTTCAATGTTTTGTGAAATATTTTCAAGCTTTTATCTTTTTTGTTGCACATTATCATATATCGATTGCAATTGTTATTATCTTTGTGTTTGCAGGCTGGGACCAATTAGAGTGGCTTCAATGGAAATATCATTACACTTAGCCCTGATATTCTATCTAGTTAGGTTAGGAGTAGGTTTATTTGCATTTAGTTTCCCTTGCATTGCATCCACCCTCTATCCTGCTCTCCATTTAGTCTCTGCATTTGGTTTTTTTTCTTGTTCTCTATTATGCATGTTTTTTATGTGTCAATTTTATTTTCTTTGTTATGTATTTTCTTTTGTATTTTCTTAATAATACTTTGCATGAAATATTCTCATGTTTGGCTCAAAAGAAAATATGGAAAAACTTGAAAAGGGTAGTTGTGACGATGAACAATGCTTGGCTAATTTGTTACCTATTCTTTAGTTGGGTCTATACATCTTTAAAGTCAATGATGTCTGAATGGAAAATATGATCCACTTGAATGGAAAGCCTTTGGTCAAACTATAAATCATGTATTTTTTCTAGTATCCTCATTAATCAACTCAGTATTGTACATAAATCGTGTTTTTCTTGCTGATCCAATTAAGTAGAGAAAGGTAAGGGGAAAATCAACTAGCAAGAAAACCAATATCAAAGGTTTATATTACCTTCTCTGAAGGAACAACTTCTCTTTCTCTCAATAAGTCATGATCCCTCTTTCATCCGTGAAATAAATAATTTCTTAAGCACAATTATCTAAATAAAAGAAATGAAAGGGTGAAAGAAGAGAAAGGCTTCTTGCATAGAGAGGAAAAACAAGTAAATTCGTCGAGGTATTGTTCAAGCTTGCTGGAAGTGAAGTGATGCTTGTGTTCCTATAATTACTCCATCAAGTTACTGTCTAGGCTTGATGGAAAAATACCAACACCAGAGATGAAAACTCATACTCTGATTATCTTAAACTCGAAGTTATATATTACCCTTTGCTAGATCGAAACAATTGTGTTTTGGAAAGCCTTGATATGTTTCCAACCGAGTAAGGGAATGGAGGGGACTATACCTCTAACTGAGTTAAGTGGGGAAGTTGAGGTAATCTGTAAGATGAATCAATACTTCCTGAAAGACTAAGACCTTGCACTTAGAGAATTAAACCTAAATAGAAAAGCTCGAGTCCTACTAGTGTGTTGCAAAGTATTGACGTTGCAATCAATACCCTATAAAATTTTGTCTACACTCGAATTTTGGAGCCTACTGAGGATCTTACAATTTTCCATCCTATGCTTACTCCATGGTCGATTCATGTTTTATAAAGGGTTTAAGTCTTCTTCCTAGTTTTAAATTGTCAAGTCACTTGCTCACACCCATGCTTAATCTTCGATAAGTTCATGAGCACACTTCCTTTATGCTAGCTTGAAAAATCATAGAACCATACATAAAGATAGTTCCTAGGTGATTTTAAACTCATGTCAATAGTCATTATGCGCTTTTGTTGATAGTCTCCCTCACTTTGGTTGTGTTTGTATTTCTATTTCAGTGAGTTTTCTCAACTATCACCTTTGGCGCATCAATCTCTTTCACAAGCGTCACTTTTACGTTTGTGGTTGTCACTTTTGCTCACTTTCACTTGAATAAGTTTCATTTTCATGTTATATTTTCTATGACATGTTTCGCTTTCAATGTCATGCATTTTTCAAGTGTTGTCTTCGTGTTTTCCTCTTGTCGCATGTATCGCTTTGTTGTTTTGACTCTTTCATGTGTGTTGCACCTTTGTGCATCACCAAAGTTAGATTTGGCACACTCTTATGCATTACACGGTTCTATATATCATTATAATATACCGCGGTTGTTCTATATCTTAGCTCACCTTTAGGTCACTTTTGTCGTAACTTGTGTTCTAAGTATCGTAATGTTTCATTTCAATTGTCACACTTAGAAATGAGTGTCACTTGGTTTTCGTTTTGGTATGATTGTTATCCATGAGTCTTGTGTATCCTTATGGCTTGTAATGATGGTTTTCATGTGTTTGATCCAATTTTGAGTCGTGTTCGGATGCATTTCCCTCTCTTACTCTATTGGTCCCATGCTTAGCCATTTTGGAGCCCTTTTTGGTCCTCTTGCTTCGGTGAAAGTTGTGAGCATAACCCTCTTATCAAAGTATGAACTTATCCTACTCATGAGCCTCAATTATGCAACCTTTCTCACTAATAATTTTTCACTTAGTCCTCCTCGGTATCATCTCAAGTTATTACACATTATGAACCTCCCGAGGGTAGTCACATAATCCTTCTTGCTTATATTGACTCACTATATTGAATTTTGGTGTATCTTCCTTGCATGACACGTGCCTCTTTTATTCAACAACATGGACCTATTCATCTTTTAGAGGGAAAATATGCAATGCAAGGACCCTCTTATCCTCCAGTGTAGTGAAAACCCTCTAGGATAAATGACTTCACTTCTGTAGCCTCCTCAATTAAGCACATTCCAAATGGCCAAGTACCCATTACTTGAGTCAAATTGTATGATAGGTGAAGAAATTCCAAACCAATAGTGACCCCTTGTTGAAGAAAATTGTATTTATGTTTCAAGCCTTCTCTGCTGAGCACATGGCATAGTCTTGAAGGCTTTCTGGCCTTCACCCTTCCCTCTTCCCAATGTGCTCTTCACTAAAGCCTCTTCCTTTACAATTCTCCATAGGCACCACCTCAACATAATTTTGATACGAAGAGAAATGAGCGCGGAAAGCTAAATCAAACTACTTTCCTAAAGGCCTCCCTCTTCCTTCCGATGCACAACGCGGTCTTGAAGCTTGAAGCCTTTTTCTTTCACTCTTACCCTTACCCCTTATGCTAACACTTTCCTAAACCTATCTTCTTTAGCACATGGTGCATTAGGAAGGCGGAAGGAGGCCTCCTCTCGGCCCTTGACTAGTCAAAATATGCTTCCAAGTCTTACTCTCTTTTCTTCATACCACATAGCGCGATGCTGAAGCAACGAAGCTCCCTACCTTCCTCGTTTAGCTTCCCCAGATGCGTTGGAACAAGAGAGCTCCTCTTCATAGTTCATGGTGCGAATAGTGATGCCTTCTAAGACACTATTGAGTTTGGTAATGCTCTCTAATCAAGATTCCTCCTTTCAACCTTTCCACGAGCATATCATGAGTTGATCCTTCCATGAGTGAGGTAGTGATAGAACAAATGATTTCAAGACTATTTTTTCCTTGTCATGAATGATTTTCATTAGAAAGAGTACCTTCTTAGCATGAAAAGTGTATGCTCAAAGAAGATAGAAAGGAGAAAGAATAAAGAAGAGCTTGCGGAGAAGAAGAACGAAGTGAGCTATCATGGAGACATGGTAAGATCATGGACAAAGACAAAAATAAGACATTGCATGATGATCAAGAGGATTCCAATGTTGATCAAAGAACCTTTGGAAGGTGAAGGAGAAGAAAAAGTGGATCCTTCATGAAGATGAAGCATATATCATATCTACCATCGAGAATGCAAGATAAAGCAACAAGGAATACAATTTGGAATTTCCACCTGTATGAAGTCCATGCCATCATTTTCAAGTTGTAACTTGTACAAGTGTCCTAGTAGGTCAATATGTGTCCATGTGTCATGCCACATCATCATGTGGATTGTAATGATGTTATTCTAGAAAATGACAAAAAAATGTAATGTGTGGAAGTCGAAGTCATATGTGGAGTATGAAAATTCACTTAGTCATATATGGAAAAAAATGTCTTTAGGAGAAGTCCAAGGTCATTAGAGAATTCCAAAGTAATTTAGAAGTTCAAGAGTTGTTTAGAATCCCTAAGGACACATTAGAAGTTCAAGATTAATGAGGGTAATTCAAGAGTCAAGAGGAGATGAAGGTCATTCCTCTTGTTATAAAAGTAACCTCATAACTCGAAAAGAGGCTTTTGGAGGCTTATGCTTTGGAGAGCTAGTATTGGCTTCTCTAACTTGGAATATGAGAGAAATAATATTCTTTGGAGAAGCAAGAAGTGACTTAATGTCCCACTACGGAACTAGTGCTTCACTATTTTAACTATGTATTTGGATCTCTCTCCTAATATTGAAGCTCATTGAGCCAACACTTTCCTTTTATGTATGAGAATATCTTAGAATATTCTTTGGATGTTTTTTTAACGAAAACAACTCACAAAATAGAATAAAATATAAATCAACGCCTTAGAAATCAGCTCATGAAGGGGGAAACCTCCTGCATTACATAAATGAACAATTCTGGATGACACAAATTTGACTCCTTATTTCTATATATAGGAGTCCATGGGGTCACAACATAATCCTAGTCGACCTAAGCCATAATAATGTAACGAGCCGACCATAACAATAGTGGGCTATTATGCACAATAAAAAGACAGAATGTGACTACGGGGGTACCACAATAACAATAAGCTACACTAACAACAATAAGGGACTACACTAGTGATATACGACTAACATGCTCTCCTTCAAAAAAGTGTTGTCCTCAACGCTTGAGTAGTCATGGATGTAGCCACGTATAGTACATCATCCTCCCACATGTAGAATCTTCGGTGGGTAAGTTCTTCCACTTGTTGAGATACTCTAAAATTGATCGATTTCCGTAGTTTGCCGAGTTTCTTGTTTCTAGTGACCGCTCACAGTTCCAATATGATTTTTCCTTCCTCATCGAAGTTCTTGGCACATTATTGTTTGAACGAAGATTTTGTCACCTATAACCTTCTTTTAAGCACGAAAGCATGGAGAAACTAGGTGCACTCGCGAGATGCAAGAAGACTCCAATTTGCATGCCATAGTGCCAATCTCTTTGCAACACCTTGTAAGGACCATAGTACTTTGGCGATAATTTATTAATCCTTCTTGAAGCTTGCTTCGAGAGACATTTGTTTGTATGGTTGTAGTACGAAAATACCCAGTCGCCTACATCAAAACTTCTCGTCGCGAGTGATGTTGATCCGCACGTTGTACTCATTCGATTCGACGCCAAAAATTTAGGTTATCCTTTAAGAGTTGGAGAAACTGTCTCGATGCCTGGATGTGACTCTTTCGCTTCTGACCCTCTAGACTTTTCTCTTAAAGATGATGTGAGGGACGGCGAGATGATATCCATAAAGTGCCATAAATGGGGTCATTTTTGCTACAGTAGTGTGGAAGGAAGTGTTATGGTCAACACAAATGCGAGAGGTAACCACTTGACCCATTAAGTGCTTGTTTATCGTATACAAAAGCAACTAAAGATGTCCTTCCAAAATATTTGTTCATTATCTCTGGCTTTGCCCATCAGATTGAGGATGATATGATGAGCTATGAGCTAGTTGAGCACCCAAACAAGAAAATAACTCGTCCAAAAATTTCCGGTGAAAATGGGATCTCTCGTCACTTACAATAACCCTCGGCTTTCCATGTAGCTTTTGAATTGTGTCCATAAATGCAATAGCAGCTGCACTCGCTTTAAATGGATGAGATAATGCACAAAAGTGTGCATACTTGGTAAATCTATACGACTACCACCATGATGACACTTTTGTAGGTTTTAACCCTATACGAGAAATTATCTATAAACAAAACTTAAAAATATAAAATAAACAATAGCGAGAGCATAAAACATAAAATAGATATACAGAGGAATTTTCTAGATCCCAAGTTGGGACGACCAGCTTGATTTTTCATTATATTCCTTTGATATTTACAACACATATGTATAAATGTCGAAGCATACATAAACCACGATCCATTAACCATGATTGAAAATAACCTTAGTTCCCTTGATCGGATCTACAAAATACCGGAGGCGAAAACCATCGTCCCCCGAAAACCATGTGCAAACCCATGCACAAACCATGGGTGGGTTTGCCACCCAAGAAAAAGAATATCACCAAAATCAATTCACGACTTTGGGAATAACCTTTGCTACCAACCGAGCTTTGTATTTCTCCACCTTGCCTTATACATTCATCTTCTTCTTAAACACCCATTTTCTCTAGATGGGCACTTCCTTGCGGCCAAACAACTCCACTAGATCCCATGCCTCATTTTTATGCGAGGATGTCATTTCATCAACCATGGCCTCCTTCCGAGTTTTCCATCCTGCGAATCTCTTGCATCCCTGATGGTTTTGGGATCATCATTAGTTATAATTAAAGAAAAATTTGAACGAGCGAGATGGACTATACCTTCTGTTTGTCTCCTTTCCCCAGGCCCGATCTTCTCACGAAAATTTGGATTTGTGGATCTTCACTCTTCGAGTCTTCTTATGTTGTAAGTAGGATTCATCCTCCTTTAGCTAAAACTATATATTCTTAGGTTCCTTTGGTAGGACTTCATGTTTAACAACATCTTTCACCTCTCTAAACACCACATCTCGGTTGTACCCAACCTTCCTTGTTTAAGGTTCAAAAGCTTCTAACCCTTTAAACCATCCTTATACCCGACAAGTTGCACCTTTCGGTTATTATCGGTTGGAAATGCGAGAGGGGGGGTGAATGGAAATATTCCTTTCAATTAGAGAATTAGTTAATCTTCAATTATTATCGGTGTTTGTAAAATGATAGCGAGTAAACAAAAGGAACACAAATACTGAGTTTTAAGGTGGAAACCCACTCCGGGACAAAAACCACCTAATGCTTTTCTAATAATTCTTTAATATTCAACTCTAATTGAAAATAAAGCTCCAACTTCCTAGAATCTAGAAAAGCATTCTTCTCCGGCTCCCCCTTTGGATGGACTCTCCAACGCCCAAGATTCTTCGGTAGTCAGGCGGAATGGATGCCCCAACACCAAATGAGCTACAAATCACCTAGCACCACCCTACCACCCTATAGAGAAGAATAAAGAAGAATGGACTCTAGTACCGGGAAAATGGTCCACTTTACAATGATATAGAATGATGTAGAAGAATAAGACACACTAGACCATAACCCCAACTATGACACAACCACCTAATGATGATCTGAACCTCCCTACATTGCCTCTTCAACTCTTAGCGAGATAGACACTAGTACGATTTTTACAATGTATTTACAATGACTTAGTACTTGATACCTTTACGGTGACTTTATGCGATCTTTGCCCACTTGAAGACTTCATGTGATGAACTGCTTGTTGTTGCTCTGCACCTTGGTTGCTGCTCTTGTCATACTACCCTCGCACCTTGCTTTACTTTGCTACCTAGAAATTTTGGTCCTTTGCGGCCCTTGACAACACATGATGCGTTTTTCTTGCCTTCTAGGAGCTTGATATTGAATCTAGTGTATCTCTGTTATTTTAGATCCCCAATATGTGATTTTAGGTCCTGTGGTAGTCCTCTAGAATGTCTTTAATGCCACATCTCTGACCCAATTTGGATTCTTCAAGGGAGAGTTATGCCCAATCTCTCACAATGCCTAATTATGGATTGTTTCGGTAGAGCGAACTTGTACAGGATGCCAAGTGTCATTGTTTCTTCATTCAGCTCTGAAATTGATAGAGATAAAAAATACGGTCGTGCACTATACGCACTTTTTACGAATTCCAATCCGATACTGGAAAACTATGACGATTTTCCCAAGGTCAACTTCTTTGAGATTAGATTTTGAGGTCTACAAAAACAACGACTTCCCGAGATCATATCTGCGAAAATGTTGTGCATCTTGACCTGAAATTTTTAGGAGCTTCCTCAAAATTTCGACTTTGCCTCGCAAAAATTTCAGCTTCGAACCTTTGTATAAAAAAGTTAGAGCGAAAATTCACGATGACTTTGTTTCGGATGGCGAAATCCCTTGCATAAGGAGGATATGAGGATCACAATTTATATAAATGATTAGGTTGAGAGGGGCTTCAACAAGTGAACATGGGAGGGATTTTAGGAACTTAAAAAATATTAATTATGACTTTTCAATGACCCATGCCACAACCCCATGGGGTTTTTAGCCACTAGCGGGGGTACGAAACTTCAACATGAATATCTCTCAAACCATGAAGAATTACGTGGCGTGCCATATGTCAAAATAAACATCTTGAAAATTAGAAACCATCAAAATCATTCTTGATCCATAATATTAAATTTGTAGGTCAAAATTCCCATGCAAAATTTGGGTAGCCTTGTCTTGCTTGGGTTGACATACGATGACAATCGTTGATCGACGATCTCCCCTTTGGCATTGATGGCAACACAAGTACTCCCATTTGTGATCATGACACATCTTCCTACAACATTATCTCCCCCTTTGAAATCAATGGCAAGGGGTAACTCTCACATGTCCGCGGACACCGACACACACTTCCACTCCCCCTTTATATTATGAATAAGGAAAATCTAATGAGAACTTGGGAGAATCCCAAGATTCGCGAATATTCAAATAGCTTACAGTACTCTCACGATAATCAACGCTTCTGCCCAATGCGCATACTGTAAAGGCATGAATAATGAAATTGTTACCCTTGATATAGCACAAGCCATATTTTGTTGTTCCCTTTAGATATCGGAAAATTATTTTTTGATGGCAATAATATGTGATTCTTTTGAGTGCGCTTGGAATCTTGCTACTTGTCCAACGCTTGCATAACATGCGAGTCGGGAAAATTTGTTACATATAGAAGACTACCAATCATAGATCTATACAACCTTTGATCCACATCCTTAGATGAGTCGTACATGCTCAATTTGCAACCTATTACCATCGGAGTAAGGATGGTTTAAATCTTCCATTTTTGAATTTCTTGAGCATTTACTTGATGTAATTAGCTTGACATATAAATATTCCTTTCTCTTTTTGAGATATTTGAAGCCCTAAAAGTATGTCAGCTCACCAAGTAAAGACATCCTCAAAAATCACTTTGCATCTTTGTAGCAAACTTCTTACTTAGTCGATCATCATTGCTACCAAATATTATATCATCCTCTTTAGCTATTAGACGCTTTAGTTGCTTCATCTAAAACATATATGTCATTTGGAGCTTGACTTCTTGTAGCCACAATTTCACAATACTTGCCTTTCCACGATTTCACATTTTGTGCGGTTGAATAGTATTGTGTGTCCTTGATCACACATTTTGTCCAACACTAAGCAGTTGCGATTCTGTTTCAACCAATAGAACATTCTTGGCTAGAGCATCTTTGCTTAAAACTGATGACGGTACTTGATCCTATAACATTTGAAGATCCATCATTTCCAAAGGACACGGTTCCATCCATCTTCTCTTTCGGAGATACAAATTTATTTCTATCTCCGGTCATATGCATTGAGCAACCGCTATCAACAAACCACATATTTGTTGTTTTGAGCCTTGAGAAGTGAGGAAACTGGTGTATCGATCTTCTTCTTCTTCCATGTTTGTTGGGTCTTTATGTCTTTAAAGATTCTTACGGAGGATTTTCAAGTACGTAGTCTCTGGCTATGTGTCCAAAGTTTTGACATTTGTAACGTATCATTATTTCTTAAATGTTCAAATCTATTGATGTTTTTTGAGCCACAGGAGGTTCATATTAAGCAGATCTCCTAAATTGTATTCGTTCTGGGGTATGTGTGACATTCTGTAATATGACAGAATTTTCCACATGAATAACAGTAGCCATAAAAAATATGTTGGTACCTGGATGGAAATCTTCATCGGTGCCTTCCAAGGTTGTTGTGAATCTTGTCCAATGAAGTGTACATGCATGTCGGATCTCATAGGTTCATTGTATTTTGTTGTATAAGGTCATGCTTCTTCTTCTTTGTAACCGATGTCGGTTCTATTGTTGTAAGATCATTGATTGTTGATGAGTTCTTCCAATGCCCTTGAGGAGTTGGCATATTTTGGATAGTTTTTTCACTTTCTTCACTTCCTTGCGCGGTGAGACTACTTGACTTCTAATTCTTCCCTTTCTTGGTTGCTTTCTTCCAACTTCTTTTGAAGTGATTCTTCATTACTTTTGTGTTCTTCAACTTCAATTTTGAGACCTTGAACTTGTTCTTCAAGAGTATTGGAACAATCTTCTACTTGATCTCTTTTATAAGCTTGATTGCTTCCTTAGAAAATTCTTGTATGGTCAATCCTTCTTCTTCATTGTTTGATACACTCTTGTTTATTGTGCTTGTACATAAAAAATACTCTTTCATTGGCTTCTTCTTCTTTCATTGTCTTCCTCGAGATGAAGAGCTATCTTATTTAGAGAAAGTTCCTTTGGATCCTTGCTTGTTGAATTTATTAAAGCCTTTCTTTCCTTTTGAGTTTCCATCACTTATGTTCGGACATTTTCTTTGCGAAATGCCCAACCTCCCTTACAATAGAAACATATCAATGGAAGTTTATCTTTTAATTTTCCCTTACCAATTTTTAGTTTTTTTTTCGTAAAGTAAGCATATTATTCATACGAGAAAGACCTTCTCCATCATCTCTCCCTTTTCTTCACTTGCAGGTGCGTGTCCTTTCAAATGAAGTTTGTTTGTCCTTATTGGTTTTCTTAGATGCAATGAACGCGAGTTTTCTAGATGCAAAGTACCCTCTTCTTCCTTCAGAGTCTCATTTCATATGCTGTAGAGCTCCATGGTCCTCTTTCTTGAGTTTGTCGATTTGCACTGTATTCTAAGACCGATACCTTTGGGTTGAATCTCTCTTGGTAACATTCTAAGAATATTTCGTATAATAATCTTCTCATCAAGCTGGCTCTCCCAATCCTTCCGGAGTATTGGTTAATTCATCAATGTATTGGAACTATGCGACAATGTTGCAATCTTCTTCCATTATGAGTTGCTCAAATTTTGATCTATAGATTTGAAGCTTTGCTTCTTTAACATTTGAGTCACACACGTATATATTCTCAAGCTTGGCCCAAACATTTTTGGCCGGTTTACAACCCAACACCTTATGATAAAGCGAGATTGATAAGTCCCGCGATAATAATATTATTTTCTTTTTCATCATTTACCAAATTCTTCTTACCTTGTTCATCGGTTGATGTAGATCCATTTTGAATAGTGTCCCATACTTCATAACTTTGTGCCAAGAGATAGACCTCCATTCTTGCCCAGTGCATAATTATTTTCATTGAACGAGAGGTACATCATTCTTGGTATGCTCCATGACCTTCTTCGGTACATTAAAGCGCTATTGAAGGAACCAAGCTCAGATACCAATTGTTAAATCTTTGAGAGGAGTGGGGGGGTGAACCAGTATTCCTTTCAATTAGAGCATTAGTTAATCTTCAATTATTATCAATGTTTGTAAAATGATAGTAGTAAACAAAAGGAACACAAATGCACATTGTTTTTAAGGTGGAAACCCACCTAGGGACAAAAACCACCTAATGCTTTTAACAATTCTTTAATATTCAACTCCAATTGAAAATAAAGCTCAACTTCTAGAATCTAGAAAATCATTCTTCTCCAGAAGCTCCCTTGGATGGATACTCCAATGAGATTCTTTAGTAGTCAGCTGAATGAATTCCCAAACCACCAAATGAGCTACAAATCACCCTACCACCACTACCACCTATAGAAGAATGGACTCTGAAGTACCGGGGAAAATGGTCCACTTTACAATTATATAAAATGATGTAGAAGAAGAAGACACACTATACCATAACCCCAACTATGACACAACCACCTAATGATGATTCTAGACCTTACGACATTGCCTCTTCAACTCTTGGCGAGATAAACACTAGTAAAATTTTTACAATAATGTATTCACAATGACTTAGTACAATGATACCTTTACGGTGAGCGTATGCGGTGCTGCCCACTTGAGAAGACTTCATGTGATGAACTTCTTGTTGTTGTTTCACCTTGGTTTATGCTCTTTTCATGCTACCCTCTTTGCTACACCTTGCTTTGATTTTCTCCCCTAGAAAGTTTGTTCCTTTGCGGCCCTTGACAACACATGATCTAGATTTTTTTCTTGCCTTCTAGGAGCTCGATATTGAATATGGTGTATCTCAAATTATTTCAGATCCCAAATACGTGATTTTTGGTCCTATAGCTTCCTGCGAGTCATCTTTCCAATGCCATGAGGCACGACCCAATTTGGATTCTTTCAAGGGAGGATGTGCCCAACTCTCTCACAAATGCCCTAATTATGGATTGTTTCAATAGAGTGAACCTGTACGACATGCCACAGGTCACCGTCTTCATTCAAAGCTTTTGAAACTAATAGAGAAGAAAATTGGCAGTCCATGCACTGTCCGTCACTTTGTTTACGAGACTCCAACGCGACACTCGGAGAGAGAGCAGTTATGATGATTTTCATGGCTCACTTCTTTGAGATGTGAATCTCTCGCCAGCAAAGCAACGACCGACCGCATATCACATCTCCGAGAAATACTGCGCACCTTGATCTGAAATTTTTACGAAGTGCTTCCTTAGGAAATTTGACTTCACCCACAAAATTTCAGCTTCCCGAACCTTCAGTAGAGTTAGAGCATAAAATTCACACAGATGAAACTCGGTTTCAAAATGGCGCAAATCCCTCAGCAGTAAGGAGGATAAGGAGTGATCACGAATTTATATAAATGCTTAGGTTGAGAGGGGCTTTCAACAAGCGAACATGGGAGGGATTTTCGAAGCTTTGAAAAAATATTAATTATGACTTTGCATTTAGACCCATGACACAACCCCATGGGGTTTTGTAGCCAACTAGCGTACGAAACTTCAAACATGAATATCTCCCCAAACCATGAAGAATTACGTGGTGTGCCATATATCACAAAACATCTCAACAAGTAGAAACCATCAAAAGAAATTCTTGATATAAAGAACAGACTAAATTGGTAGGTAGAAAATCTCCCTTTGAAATATACGGGTAGCTCGGTCTTTCGCTTGAGGTTGACATCGAAGTGACAGCGACGACCAACATTATCCAACTTTGTCCTTTTCTCCTTTGGAACATGTACATATGCATCACATCCAAATACCCTCGGACAGGGAAAGAGGGTTTCTTACGAGTCCATACTTCATGTGGGGTCTTATCCTCCAAGGACGATGAAGGTGACGGCACCCGGGTAACATGCGCACCGCCTGCCGCACTTCTTTGCTTCCTCCCAACCGCTGCCGAGCATGCTTCTTGCCTTTTCCTGATCAACGTTCTATTCATTCTTTACGCAACTCCATTGCCGAGGTGGGTGTGGAGTGCCTTCTGTCGTGTTGTACCACACTTGCTTCAGAACTCCCTCACCATTATCCGCTCCTCGGCACCTTTATCTTCTTCTCTGTCCGGTTTTCCAATCGCGGCCTTAAATTCTTTAAATCATGTCAAAGACTTCGGATTGTCTGTCCTCAAGATATATCCATGTATTCCTCGAGAAGTCATCCAGGAATGAAAGCATGGTACACATGTACTTACCTAGTGATGGCACTCGACATGGTAGGTCCAAACACATCATTGTGCACTGAGCTATACATATCTTGCTTCGCGCCTATCAGCACTCAGGAAGAAAAACTCACCCGATTCTTGCTTCCCATATAGCATACTCACGATGACCGGGAAATCCGGAGAGAAAATAGACATACCCTTTCTACCATATCATTTCCATGCAAAGTGTCCAGATGCCCTTCTCTCCAATATGTCTATGACTTTGAAGCCATAGCATGCGTCTTTCTCCGTGAGCGCCGGGCTGTCAGCTCCACTGTCGGGAACCACGAGAACTATTGCACCCATCGATAACAATGTTTCCTCGAAGCTTGTACGACAGTTCCAATGCAGACTTGCCACATTAATACAAGTCCTCCTAACCACTCTCCACGGGTATCTTTCTCGAACACTATTTTACACCCGCATCATCCATCTTGCTTACGTAAATCATATTTACGCGCCAATTCACGAATGTGTAGAACACCGTGAAGTTTTCTAATCCTCCACCTTGCTGACTTTAGCTTGAATTTTCCACGATACTGACGATTTTGGCCTTCCTATCATCCCCTAGGAAGACATCAACGCCATCACATTTCCTCATACTCACGAGAACCACTCCCTATGGGGGAGTGAAGTGAAAGGATGCACGCGAATCAATCAACCATGACTCATGATGTACATGTGTATTTGAAGAAGAAGCCAAATACACATCCCCACCTTCATTCCGAGGGTGGTTTTTGCCTTTGCGGAGAAGGAGAATCATCATATTCCTTTTCCTTTCTCAAAGAGCTTTAGGATCTGCGGTCGCTCCTTTGTAGTGTCCTTCCTTTTCGCATTTTCACGGCCACCTTTACAAACTTTCCGGGAGATTTAGATCTCCCAGTAGATTTAGATCTCCACTCGAGAAACCTTATTCTTGTTTATGTTTTGGGACCTCTCCTCATACGGATAAGACATCTCTCCATTCCGACCTCTCCATATTTATCCGTCTCATTTCCTCGACAGCAAGGCCGAGACAATGTCATCAAAATTGCAAGGTAGTTGTATTGCTACCTATTGCACAACGGTAACGTCCACGAATGCAGTAGAGAACACAAAAAACGGCATGCACCCCATTCTTCATCCCGGAGATTGATATCAACATATGACGGTGCGCATTTACCATAGTATTGAAAGACGTTCGGATGCTCTCGTCCACCGAGTCTCCATCCTTCATCCTCGTGTTATACATATTTTTTCCGACGAAAGGAACAATTTATTCACCGGAGAATTAGATTGCACAAAGTCACAAGTTTGTCCCAAAAATTCTCTGTCGTAGCTTCCCAGTATACATTCAACAATACGCAAGCTACGAGACACACAACGCATTGTGCTCTTCGCCTTACAATCCAACTTCTTCGGGTACTTCATCCGACGTCGCACGCTGGTTTAGTACCTAGATCTACCATGATTCATTGATATTTATCCACCGGCGGGTCCTCCTCTTATTGAAGCTTCGCAAACTCAAAAATACTGACCATTAAAATTCTCAATCTCTATCTTTCCACCGCTTTGCTCGCCATCTTCTTTCACTACAAGAATCGATCCCATAGATCTCCCCTCTGAACGTCTACCTCGAGGCTCGAGCACTCCCTAAAGCAAAGTAAAGGCATCTTGAAAGACTGAAAAACAACTCTAATACCAAACGTAGGTGTTTATCACTGTATGCATAAATTATCTACGAAACGAATCTCAAAAACGAAGAAAATAAAGAATAAAGCAAAGAGCATAAACACAAAATATATATACACAAAAGCTTTTCCTGGATCCCAAATCGACGACTAGCTTGATTTTTCATTATATTCCTTTCGGTGTTACAACACATATATATACATGCCCAGAAGCATACATAAACCCCAATCCACTATCGGATTAGAACATAACCTTAGTTCACACTTAGCGGATCTACAAAATACTAGGGGTCAAAAACCACTCGCAAAACCATGTACGAACCCATGCAATTCTTTCCTTCGGACTTAGCAACCCGTGATAAAAATCCATTAAATCCTCCTCCCAATGTTGATTTGGAATGAATAAAGTTTCTATGCGACTCGCATTAATTGCTTTCTAACTTTACTTTTGCTAGCAAACCAAACATTATGCCATTTTGAATATCAAATTTAAGGCCATCCTAAAAAAGATCTTTCTTTCACCTTTGTGGTAAATTTTTTAAAATCCCAAGTGTCCTCCTAAGGGAGAGGTGATGCAATTACAAAAAGAATATTTTGTTTTAGTTGGGAATTCTTACAAATATATAAGTGATATTCGTACTCATAAGGAATCATTTTTCCAACGAATTGTATCGTATATACTAGGATCTTGTTACAAATTTTGAATGAGTGTCCATACTTCTTCGTCATTCTTCCATTCCTCCTTGCTTCAGTTATCCAATGCGACTGGATAATAGAAATGGCACAAAGCAATGCTTCCACATCCTCATCCTTTATTGAGAGTGCATACGCAACAACATTTAGCTTCCCTTTTTTGTAGATGATTTCAAAGTCATAACCTGACATATTTGTGACCCGTTTTTGTTTCTCTTTTGAAGATAGTCTTTATTCCAAAAAATTATTTAAGACTATCATGATTAGTTTTTACCTTGAAGTGTTTTCCCATTAGGTAAGGTCGCCATTTCTTTAGTGCATATAGTATTTCCACACATTTCCTTCTCATAAATAGCTTTTTACGTAAATACTTTCCTTTGATTGGACGACTTTTCAAAAAGCAATGGGTCTTCCTTCCCTGCATTAAAACACCAATTCCATTTCTTAAGGCATCACATTCCACAATAAAGGTTTTTGTGAAGTCCGGCATAAATAAGACGCAGGTGCTTGACGTTGCCTCTTTAAGATGTTCAAAGGCCTTAGGCTTCAGAGTCCATGAAAATGCAAATTTCTTCAATAATGTTGTTAGAGGTTTTTATATTCTCCCATAATTTTAAACAAAACTTCGCGATAATACCTCGTTAACCCTGAGAAATCCTCGCAACCGATTTATGGTTGTGGGGAATTTCCATTACTTAATGGCTTTAATTTTGTTAGGGTCTACCTTATCACCCTCATGATATACAATATGACCTAGATATTCCACCTCTTGTACTCCAAAGAAAAGATTTGGAGATTTTTGCATATAATTGTTTCTCCTCCAATAGTTTGAGCACCATTTGCGACATGTTGAACTTGATCCTTCCAAGACTGTAGATTAGTATATTATCAAAAAATACTAATAGCAAATTTTTCTAAGGAAGGGTTTGAAAAATGGAATTCATCAAACCCTTGAAATATAGAAGGTGCATTGGTAGGTCAAAAGGCATGACCAAAAATTCATAATGACCCTCATGAGTTCGAAAATGTTGTTTTTTGGAATGTCTTTCAGTCTTCATTCTAATTTGATGATATCCTGAACAAAGATCCAACTTGCGAAAATACTGCTCCATGTAATTCATCCAATAATTCATCAATCACAGGAATGGGAAATTTATCTTTGAATAGTGAGCTTATTGAGCTCCCTATAATCCGACACATGCACCATGATCCATCCTCTTGTGAACCAATACTATTGGAGCGAGAGAAAGAAATTTGAGTAAGTTGAATTATACCAGCTTTCTAGCATTTTTACGCAGAATCATCGTTCAAATTTCTCTTTTGGACGTATATTTGTAAGGCTCCGATGTTTGGAGGAACACTCCCTGAATTAAATGAATATCATGATCATGATCACGAATATGTGGGATTCCTTTGGGAGTTTCAAACACCTTGGAATGACTATGTCCAAGACTTTTTGAGATCCGGAGAAAAGTATATAATTTTGATGTTGGAACTTCTAGTGAGCATAATTGTGAAATGACGCCTCGTTATTCTTTCTTCAAAAGTGTTGTACAGGACATTAGAGCTTATTATCTTTCTCGGCTTCCACTACGATACCTCGTAATTCAACTTCATTTCCTTACGAAAAAATTTCAAGAAAAGTTCTTGAAAATTAAAAAGCCACCATCCCCAAATATTATAACCATTATACCCTGATACAACATCGATCACCTACCCATTGGAATGGAAAGCATTGGACTAGTCAAATACATATTCCCAATTGGTTAGCTTGATATTATGGAACTTTCCGGAGGCGATTTATAGTTCCTCCGTGCTCGCCACCATCACTATTGAGTTTTATTGAGTGTTGTGTAGTACATCGTATGTGCTCTCAGCTCCCAACATATGTGGAGGGACTAGAGTACATGTGATCTCGAAGACCCGGGAAAAGGGATTTAGGAAATTTCATCCCGTTTGGGGGATAATTAATTAATTAATAATTTTTTATTAAGGACCCTAAGTCTAACTTTAGGAAAATTAAATTATTAAAGGTAATTAATTAAAACATGCAATGTAAAAATTGTCTTAAGTCACACGAGATCAAAGCTTTATTTTAATCTTAGCCATCGATTTGAATATGCTGAACATGGCTGCTGGTTTCAAAGAGAAAACTATAAAAGGAGAGCCTTTGGGGTCATTTGGGAGAACACACATGTGAGTAGCAGCAGGCTGCGAGACTCAGCTAGTAGCTGAGAGCGCGTTGGCCACTTGAGTAGTGTTTTCGACCGATAGAGAGGTATTTTAGGGCAAAGGGTGGTAGGACTCTAGTGCCTAGAATCGGCAAGAGGCGAAGGAGAAAGCGAGCATTCGGAGGCGACACGAAAAGACAGCGATAGCGAAAGCATCGAGCGGGTTATGCAACGGTACACCTTTGCGCAACACAAAGGCGTCTTTCCAGTGCAGCACAGGATGCCTTCTGTGGGCAAAGTAAGGGCAGTAGGGGACCCCAGGTCGGGTACAGTGCGGATACCCTTTTGGGGCATCAACTGGGCAACGAGAGACGCTCACGGGTTGTGCGAGCATGCCCTCTTTGTGGGCATCACTCTGGGCGACGAGGGACCCATGCTGGGTTGGCACGCTTCCAGTGTCACCCATTCTAGTTGCGTAGCCCTCTCTGTGCTGTGTACTGCAGAGCACGGAGAGAGGTGAGGAGATTTGACGCGAGGAGATTTAGGAGCGATTTCGGTTTACTAGGAGCCAGCACTTTGGCTAAGTCTTGGTAAATCTCACTTTGAGTGGTGTGAAATTAGTCGATGTTTTTGGCTTGCGAACGTGCTGAGTTAGTTGTTGATCTATCTTCTCTTTGTTGGGTTAACTAGCGTGGTGCCCAAATTTGTTGAATTCGAGAAAACTACTTACAGAATATAAACCCTCCATCGACGAGACGACTGATTTTCCCGCATTTGGTTTTTCGGCGACTATTTCCTAGAAAATATTGTGTGTCACTTTGTCTATTGTGCATGTGCTTTTCTCGTTTTAGATATGAATCGGTGGAAAGTCTCCGGTATGTGTTTTACTTCGATGTTAATGCGAAGATTTTAGCATTAATAACTTGTTAAGTAGGAGAAGTATAACCAAATATAATAGTATATTTCTACATAAAGTAACATTCGAGAAATTTTCACATGGCATCGGAGGGATTGCGAAATCGAGCGAGCGTCACCGATCAGCGAGACACCTTGTTAGAGGAAGCGAGCGAGAGAGAGTAGCAACGGCGGAAATCTAGATGCGAAGGGACAACGATAGTTTCGGAGGAAGCACAGAGCAGCGACGCGAGGTCGCAGTGATGCAAAGGTACGCCGTCTCCACGCGTGGGCCACATACTTAGCCACATGTGAGGTAGTGTTGGGGCGCATCTGGCTTAGGAAAATTAAAATTATTAATTAATTAATTATCTCCAAACGAGATGAAAATTTCCCAAATCCCTTTCTCGGTGTCTTGGAGATCTCATGCACTGCTATCCCCTTCACAAATTTTTGGAGCTAGATCACACTCGATGCTAATCAACACTCAAGAAAACTCAACACTCCCTCTTAGTGAGGAATGTTCTCTAGTATATCTACCGCCACCCTGGAAAGCTCAGCCTCATGATCCTAGTGTGGGTCTCTGCGACCGACTGCACCTCTTGCACCTTTCACTCACCATGTTGTTGCTACTATTCTGCATTGTAAGCGCCCATGACGCTACTCAAAGCATCACTACGAGTCATTTTTCGACTGCGACGCCTCTCGATCTACAGTGCATCCTCGTTGCAATCTGCTGCCTTTGCATCTTCGGCCACGGTGAGAGAAGAAACGCCTTAAACCTCTGCCCAATCTTTGACGGACAGTAATTTGGGCATCAGATGCATCCTCGTCCTCATCATCTAGGAGGATGATGCATAGCTACAACTCGCACTAGGCAATAAGACTCCCTTTGCACTATCGAAGCCTAACATCGGCTCCCTTATGTCGAAATCTCTCACGCTGTTGCTACACTACGTTGTCCTCACGATCACGTAACACTGCGGCCGGTATGAGGAAACGACTCAATTCCTTGGATACCTTATAAATGACAAATTATAGTACTCTTTCGAATCAATAAGAATTATTACATTTTTTCTTCTTGATATGTCCTTCTACCTCGAGAGTTTAAGGAGTGGTAATTCAAGTGCCCGTGCATTATAGGATATGTTCGAGCTCATTTTCTACTTCCTATAGCTAGTTCCTAGTGTATATCCTCTTCTTTTTAAATTTCTTGTTCCTTTTCTTCTCCTCTTCATAATCTACATAAAATAATTTCTTCATCGACACACTTATGACCTTTAGTGTATTTGTTATCACAACTATGCAAAGCCCTTTTGCTCTTTTTTTCTTCCAATCGTTGTGGTGCTCAACCTTGTAGGTTGTAGAAGTCTAGGAGTAGCAACACTTCCATCTTTATAGTTGGTGAGGTGGCAGGCTTCCCTTGTCGCCATAATTTTGCTTTCAATTTTTCTTTCCAATCGGAATGCCTTCTCCAATGTATCGGAGTTCCCAAAGGCGAACCTCAAGTTGGATGTTGTCCTTTAGCAGTCCTATGAAGACATCAATCCCATGTCTTCCTCTGGACATTATTTACCCTTATATTCACTTCTTTGGAAGTCATCAATGTGCTCCAACATTGAACCCTTTTGTTTGAGATTTATCAATTGGCTAAAGAAGGTGTTGCTCTCTTTGTATTGTCATAATGCTGCTATCATTTCTCGTAAAAATTGACGAGTGACCAATGGTGTACGAGAACAAAGCCATCGATACCATACAAACCACTTTTGCTCTAAATATAAAGTTTCAATGCAGTACCTTTGTAGTATGTTTTGCATATTATGGAGCTCAAAGTATTGATCCATTTGTAGTATCCAAGTTATCGGATCCTTGACATCAAACTTCCTCATATCTATCTTTGGAAATATGGTGGGGTCTTAAATACAACATTATAGTCTATGAAATCATGATAAACATTTATTTTTTTCTCATCGTGAGTTTCCTCTACTACCTCATCGCCATTAGGAATCTTTTCTTGTAGCAAATTTTCTCCAAACCTTCCTTGAAACCTTACAGGTCTTTCTTCAAATCTTCCATGTTGCCTTCTATACCATCCATCTTAGCTTCCCACACCATCCATCTTAGCTTCCATGCCATTCTTCAAACCATCCATCTTAGCTTCCATGCCTTCTCTTCAAACCATCCATCTTAGCTTCCATTCCATTCTTCAAACCATCCATCTTAGCTTCCATGCCTTTCTTCAAACCATCCATCTTAGCTTCCATGCCTCTTCTTCTAAACCATCCTGACCTAGTCTTTCCATTTCCATTTTTTGTTACTCTTTGTGAGTAGTCGCAAATTCTGTTGCACTTGGTCTTTTAATTTTGATATATCATGTTGCACTTATTCCTCTTCATGATTCATAGTAGAGCCTTTTGAGGGCGTCATGGGTGTTTAATTATTTTTTGCGTCAGAACAATACTTATATATATGCTTCAATATGCCCTCGAATCACTTCAAGCCTGATTTTTCAAAAGCAAGAACTATGCAATTTTAAAAAAATACACACCCTTTATCTTGCTTTTTGAGGAGTTCTCGGGATTGATACATATGTATCTTTGTAATTTCAGGATCCCAAGATTTAATCTTCGGTACTTCTCAGTAGCCCTCTGAAAATTCTTTCTAATGCCACGGAGTCAGACTCCGATTTGGATTATTCAAGGCAAAGTTATGTCCAATATCCCACAGCATATCCTAATTGTGGACTAGTTCGATGAGAGCGAAATTATATGGTGTGCCACATGTCACTGCTTCTCCTCCTTCGGCTGCGAAATCGATACACCAGAAACTTTTGCAGCCCATTTCATGCGGTCACTTTTTACGGACTCAAATTTGATGTGCTCATAGAGAGAGTTATGACGATTTTCCTGTCAAGGTCACCTCTCTTTGAGATGAAATTCCGGAGTCCGCAAAAAACCATAACTTCCACATATCATATCTCTGAAAATGTTGCAAACCAATATCCGAAATTTTTACACAAAGTGCTCGGGATTTCTTCAAGCGAAATGAGTTTGTTTTTTAGCTTCGGTAACCTTCATGGAAATTTTTTTATAGTGGAAAATGCCACGATGACCTCATTTAGGCAGTGAAACCCTCAGAACTCGAAGCTGCGATGCCAAATGCCATGAAACTTGCCTCAGCAAAATAGAAGAAAATATAGATTAACGCCTCTAGAAATCAGCCTCTTCGAGTGGGAAGCCCCTTTAAATTACATTACAAAGTGAGACAATTCTTGGATGATGCACAAATGATAGAGACCTCCTTTTCTATATATAGGAGTCCATGAGGTCACAATATAATCCTAGCCAACCTAACGATAATAATGGGCGGGAAACACAACAATAACAATAGTGGGCTATTGTGCTGATAATAACAATATGGAGACTACAAGGGTAACAACAATACAATAAGGGGGCAACACTAACAACAATAAGGGACTACACTAGTAATATAGGGCCCTAACATGTTTGCTTGATATATGTTGTGTTCATATAAATACCTATGTAGCTTTGGTACTCATCTTGTTGAATGTGTGTTGTATTCACTTTAACGATACGTTATGTGAAATATTTTGCTAACAAATATTTTTCATTCTCTTCGTATGTCTCTCTTGGGGTATTACTATTACTTCCTTCCGAGAGACTCACTCTCGCCTCCCGCCTCATGAAGGTATCCTTTTACACATTGCAATTGGAAATTGTTTGCACAAATGTCATCATACTTGTCTTTCAGTTCAAGGGTTATGTATATAATCTCTTATATTATCTATTGAAATCAAGGTAAACCTTTGTGTTATGGTGTGTCGAAGTGAGCATCCGGGACGCTCCTACTCCCAAACGGTAGTGAAGTCTAATTGGCAAATTCACATCGGGGGAGACCCTCCTGTATGTTAGTGGTATCCAACATTGTCGAGAGAAGGAATAAATTGCTAGGAATGGTTGTATTACAGGACTGATTCTCTATGTATTTCTAGGGTTTTGATATGGATTGATCAAATTTTCCTATCGTTACGATCAAATACATTTTTATGTACCACTCCGAGAATTGGACAAGTAGTAGGAAAGAGATGGGGATCTTGCGGAGTGTTATGAGGTTTTCACTCTCCAAAGCCTCTGGTTTCCTATTATCCTTTTGGAAAAGAAGGCTAAGAAGATTTGATGACTTGAAAAACACAGAGCATGACAAGTTAGAGACTCGTCCGTAACGAAGGGGTTGTTCTCATGTGAAACTTCCACGGATTTTACCATCAGACTAGTTCCACCATTTTCCAAAAGCATTTCATGAATCGGAAAAGAATATGTTGTATAAGGTCAATGCCGAAGTAGCTTTATGGGAAATCCACTATTGGTGGTTTAAGTAACACCGTCCACTATTCAAGAAAGCAATGTGAACGTACGCATGTATGTGAATTATCTATAACATTCATTTGTCGGTGCGCTATGCAGGTGAGATCGTGGAGGGTTTGTTTCTACTGTGTTGGATTTAGCCATTTCTTGTGTGTGATGGGATGGGAAGTTCGAGAATTTTTGCATGCATGGGCTGGGATGGCATAGAGAAACCATGGTTTCTAATTCTCTTCGCGTGTGAGGAGGCATTTGCTTTCACCCTAGGTGTCCACCTCGGATTGAATACTCACATCCCGAGTTTAAAAAGGTTCAAGATTTATGTAATTTTAAGGAGCGATTGTGACCAGGACACAATTGTTAATAAATCTCTATGCTTCATCTTTTGCACAACTCCTAAAGCTTTGGAGAAATCATTTCTAGCAGACTTTGGCTTGTAAATGCATGTCCTTTGAAGTGCTCTTTGCTCATGTGCGGGAGATGTTGGGTGAAGGCCATGAACCTTTGAGTGTGTTGTGACTCATCAAAATTTCTCTTTAGCATGAATGTTCAAAAGAGGGTTCATCCCCAACTTCCTCGAGGTTTTCCATAGAAACATGTTTGTGTTGGGTGCACTAAAACCACGGTGAAAGATTTGAGTGAGAGTTCTTTGTCATAAGGCAGGTGAAGTTGTTGTAGAAATGTTGTCGCTAGGGTCATGCAAACACGTGCCCTTTTCCTAAAGGCTCTAACAGATGGCGAAGCATCGTGGAGAATAGATGTGTAGAAGACTTCTCGTGGTGGATGGCGCCAAAACATGTGCCTTTTTCCGATGGACTCTTGATAGATGAGCTCCTTTTCCCTGACAGGCTCTTGACGCATGACAATGGCGTGCAACTCATCCTTATAGAGCACATTTGAAATATTGGTTTATATATATATATATATGTTACGACACTCTAATATGTATATATTATTAACCATAAATAAATATATAATATTAACTATAACAATACTATATCCCTCTATATTATATGCTTGTTTATTTTTAAATTAATTAATTAATACATTAGAACTAATCTTATATATATATATATATAATTTTATCTAGAGGAATCGACGATTGAGTTGGCCTTGTATTCGCGTGACACATGGCTGCATTCAATCGTCTATAACTATAACTTATAAGGTGCCTATGTATGCTTCCTTTCCATGAGACATAAGGGAATTGAGGACTTTGAACCTCGAAGCCTCCTCACTTTTGAAGTTTGGCAACAAGAAACAATGATATTGGCATCCTGAAACAACAAAGCAGCATTCTACATTTCTAAGTGTGGGTCTGCGAGGTCCAAGCAGCACCTACACTAGTGTGGGACCACGAGTCTTAGCAACACCAACACTCGTGTGGGATAAATTTAGGTGCATGTCTATTTTAGATTTATCCCTTACTAAGATGGAAAATAGCAATGTAATATAATCTCTGCTAAAGAACTTTGTAATAGTTAGTCGAGTGTGATAAATCTCGGTTAACCTCCATATGAATTTTCGAGTGGAGGGTGTAGTTGGTGAGGTACAAGGGCAGAGTAATTCTAGTTGTAAATGCGAGTTCGAAGTGCGGTGCATGCACTAGTTAATGCGAGGTTGTAATAAGCTTTAAACTCGCTCACAGTGAGTTAAACTCAGATTGTGCTTAGATTGTAATTGTTTGATACACTAGTGAGAGATCAAGTGAATTAAATATTATTTAATTCACAATCAATGATCTCACATGCAATTGAGATTTACTATTATGTTTGGCATGCATGTCGGTTCTAGTGGAGACGTCAGAGTTGAGACAAAGGTTAAAGGGAAGTTAACTATCGCTGTGATATTGACTGAAATGTCGCTGAGATGTAGTTAAAACACCACGGGATGTCCATGATACTCGGCATCGAGCTTGAGGAAGGCTCGAAATTCCTCAAAGAATAGATTGCATTCATCGGGGATTGTGTGAGCAAGGCGAGTGTCTAAGACGAGCTAAGAAATTGGACAGTGTTGGCCCACTCTTTGTCCTGGATCAAATGTGAGATGATAAGCATATTGAAAGAGATTCTTTGTGAGAAGAATTGCATTGTAATTGTTTCATGATTCCTTGTGGAATATACAATATATGATAGAGCTGTGAGCGGCAAAGCTTTGCCCCGGGAAATTGCTCTGCTGTGGTTTGATTGATTATTATTTGCTTCGTATTGTGATTGGAGTATCGTGTAAGCTTTAATCTCCACAATTGATTTGGCAAAGTGATTCATTGATCTAGCTTTAGCCCATTGTTAGATTGGATTGAATTCATGGATATGCATGCTTGCTCAGTATAATTTCTACGATGGTATCGTAGCACAGGAAATCACAACAAAGTGAAGGAGTTGAGTACGTCAGACCGAATAGAATTCGACTTTGCGAGAAGAACTGGGTGCTACGAGTGATTTGGGATCGAAATGGATTTCAATGGCTTGATATTGGAGTATGCAATCAAGGGAAACTTCTAACTATATTTCTTGGAAGTTGACGGGATGGAGGCGGTACTCTGAAGACAATGGCTTTGAACGTAGATTCGTTGAAAATGATTTTTCCTAAACCCATTGTGACGAGATGTTGCAAATCTTGATGCATGGCAAAAGAAAGTGGCAAGAGCCAAAGAGGATCTTGCTGGAGGGAGTACGAGACTCCACATTGTCTCAAGTCTCCATGGCAAAGCAACACCGATATGAAATGTGGAAAGACTTTGACGAGATCTATTTTAGAGCAAAGACATGGACTACACAGGTAAATTGGCACTTTGAAAGATAAAAGTCGAGAAGATCGAAGATCAAGAAGAACGACATTATTTCTGCAGTATACTTAACAAAGTTTGTCTCAATGTTGGGACAGAGCTTTGGAAGTGTAGGAATTATTGTCGGCCTGATGATGATTTGGTGAGCATAGCTCTTCTCGGACTTCCCAAGAGTTGGCATAGTTATCGTGGACTACTGGCCACGTGGGAGGGAGAAGTTGCCAGTACATTAGGAACACCTTTGGTCAGACTTTGGTAGCGGAGGAGTTCAAACGGATGTATCGAGAGATGGATTCCTCTTCATCTAAGAATGATGATGGAAAGAGATTATGCTTTGGTACATCCAAGGCAAAGAAGAAAGGAAATACATTTCATTCCCAAGTCCGAGACCGGTGAAGAAGGCAAGGAGTGCGACGTCCACGAGTGAAATGTTTTCAATTGGGACATCGAGCATGGACATTATGCCACTAATTGTCCTACAAAGAAGAATAGTCAAATGATAGCGGCTTCAATATACTGGCTTTGCCTGTGAGGCTTTGGCCTCGCAATTTGAGTTGGAATTTTCACCAATCACATGCATGGTGTCAAGTGCGATGACTCGTGGTGGCCTCAATAGTGGTGCATCCTTCCACATGAAGAGAAACAAAGAAAATTTTCGCGTCGCTTGGAGGAGAAGGACCTCCGAGATGCATATCGAAATGGGTGACGACGAAAGGTATAGTGCTACCGAGATAGTACAAGTTCTTTCCATAGACATCGTGGCAAAGCATTTTTACGGAAACATGTAATGCATGTACCGTAGCTTTGAAGAAAAATTTAGTTTTCGCTGCAATGTTGGAGGATAGAGGCTATGATGTTGTTTTCTGGCGAAGGAAAATTTTTCCTCCGAACACAAAGCAACACAGACAAGCCAAGAAAGATTGGGATTCGTGTGAAGAATCTGCCGCAGACTCTGATGCAAGACAGCGATTTCTACGAGAGCTTTCCAATCATTCGGGAAGTGTAGAGAGAAAGCCATGTAATTGACTCCTTGAGAGGGAGTTGGATTTGCATGCGGAGTGAGGGAACTTCCTTGGTTCCAAAGAATGAACCTCGAGATGTGGAGCGACGCAGATGGGGAGGATCATGGGAGTGACAGAGACTACTCTAGCTGCAGAGGAATTTCAAGCCGGATGGGCAAAGGGAGTACATGCGGCTATACCTCTAGGTGTGAGGTGGGTTGACATGCAAGATTAATCCTAAGAAGAAATTTGGGCGGGATCCTCAGAGTTGGCATGTTTTCTCATGGACCGACAGGCATACGAGGAGGCCACGGTAGAAGCGGTGAGTCGGGATGATCTGGCTAGATTGATGCGGTTAGATGTCGAGGGAGGACATAAATCAAAGTGACAGGGTGTCATATACTGGAGCATAGATCAGAGTTGGCAGCGCGGCGAGGAGTGCATGGATGTAGAAGTCAACAACACAAAGAGGTACTAGTAGACATGTGCAAAGTAGCTGGAAGTAGTCGGAGAGGAGCTACGATGACGGATGCATTATATTGATTTGGGCTTGTTTTGGAGGCTATTCGGCTTTTAGGAGTGTTGTATGCAAAGGTTGCATGTAAGGTAGAGAAACACTAGAGAAATATTGAATGGAAAGGTATGCATGTGCGAGAAACACTAGAGAAGTGTTGCACACGAAGAGTTGCATGTCACATCCAAGGCTGCATGTCCCATGCAAGAGGTGCACGCCAGCATGCGGGGACATTCATTCTTGTTGAGAGGAGAGCGTGAGGCTTTGCAGCAAGAAATAGTGAAAGTGGCATTCGGGAGCAACACCTACACTATGTGTGGACTAGGGAGGTCTAAAGTTAGCACCTACATTAGTCGTGGGACCACAGGTCTTAGCAAAGGCTCACCTACAGCGTGGGCTCAGAATTTGGTGTATGTCTATTTTAGTTATCCCTTAATTAAGATGGAAAAATAAAATGTAATCTAATCTCAAAAATATCCTGTACAGTTAAGCGAATGTAAGTAAACTCTGGCTTAACTCTTATGAATTTCGAGTTAAGGCTTAGTTGGTGAGGCATGCGGAAGTAATTCTAGTTGTGGCGAGAGTTCGAAGTGCATTGGTGCATTAGTTAATGCGAGTTGTAATCATTTTGCCAGCAGTGGAGTTAAAATCAATTGTGCTAGTTATGCTCGTTTGATACACTAAAGTGACGGACTCAAGTAAATTAAATATTATTTAGACTCATCAATCGGTGATCTCACATGAAGGCGCAGAGGATTTACTATTATTAGTTGCATGCATGTCAGTTCCGGTGGAGACCCAGAGTTGAGAAAAAAGCGTTAAAGAGAAGTTAACTATAAGTTGTGATATTAGGAGTGCGCCTGATGTAGTTAAAACACCACGAGGATGCCCATGATACTCAACACGGTTGAGGAAGGTCGAAATTCCTAAAGAATAGGATTGCATCCATCATGGATTGCGTGGAGCAAGGCATGTCGAAGGCGAGGGTGAGAATTGGCTAAGTGTTGGCCAAATTTTGTCTAGATCGTGTGTGAGATGATAGGCGGATTGCGGGAGATTATTGTGAGAAGAATTACATTGTAATTGTTTCATGATTCCTTGTGGAATATACAATATATGATAGAGCGGTTTTGACGTGACAAGCTTTCCTTTGGAAATTATATGTGTGGTAGTTTGATTGATTCTTCTTTGCTTCATGTGATTGGCGATTGTGTTTTTAATTCTGCAATTGATTTGTAGAAGTGATTCAGACATTTAGCTTTAGCACATTGTTAGACTGATTGAATCCATGATATACATGATTGTTGTATAATTTCTACACTCACATAACACTTCTTTTTCCTACGACCATTTTCAGGTTAGTTTACCCTTATGATCCAAAATATTTTGCTTTGAGATCCGTTAAAGAATTACATGTACAAATTGCAGTTTAAACAAGAAACTTTAAAGGCATAAACATAAGAAGAGAGAAGCAATTCGAATCATGCAAGAAGACACATAATTGATATCGAGTTCGTCTAAGAGGGACTACGTCTCTAGGGCCCAGCTCAATTGGTGGGAGGCCTCTTTCATTAAGTGGCAGTGAAAATGAAAGTACGAGAAATTAAATGAAAAATTACACCCTTATACCTCCATAGTCGAAAGTGCCAGAAAATTGCGGACCTATGGTGACTTGAAATGGACAAAACCGTTGGATTCGTGGTGCAGGGAGTGCAGAATCCATATAAAATTTTCCCACGATTCGACAAAGTGAAAATGCGGACCCTCTAAAAAATGGCTCGGACCATGGTTCCACCCCCTCCGCAAAGCGCTCATGGTTCCACCCTATCTTGTGCCCGTGCCGCCTCTGGCCCCGCTCGGGTGCACTTATGAATTGCGGGTTTATATATTAAAAAGTTGGGGAGACTCCCACAAGAGTCTCGTTGTCGAGTTGGTTAAGATCCAAGTATTGGGGGGAGGGGGTTGGGTGGTCAAACCTCGCCCTCCTACGCATAAGAAGGCATTTTGGTTTAAAATCCCAATGAATAAACTTTTGTTTTTAATGTCTGCCACATTAATTTTTACTTGGCAAGTGGGTACGTTGAGGGGTCGGGCCCGCCCTTAATCCTGCAGGTGGCATGTCATTTTATATGGCGTGTGGAAGGGTTGTGGGTTGGGCGGTGGGGTTAAAAACCCCCACCCACCCATATATACATATATGGTTTTCGTGAAGTGGATAAAGCGATAGGGCGACGGGGGTCATGGCCGTTTGCCCACCCTTTTTTTAATCATATTTTGTTATATGTTCATTGGATGGGGAGGGTGGGGTTCATGGCGAGACCTCCTAATATATATATATATATATATATATATATATATATATATATATATATATATATATATATATATATATATGTAAACCAACCAATATTTTTGAAAATTTCTGAAATTGACCGAAGGAGTCAATTTAACAATCCCACAATGTTGTTCGAAATCTGGTCGGAGTTGGCCGAATCGGAGATCGGATTTACGTAAATTTGTTGCCTCCTTATAGCTACCACATCACCAAGTCAACCCTCAAACTTTAGAATGCTCCTAACTCTTCCATACAGGGCTCGGAATTGAGTGTCGTCTGCAGCCGTGGAATCTGAAAGACGAGACCTTCAACTTGACACTAAGTTTGCCACATTTTTGACACTTTGATTTTTCTGAGCCTTTGTACTTAAGCCACTTGTACTTGGAATTTTATGATCCACCGCATCATTCCTCCCAACGAAGAGCTTTTGGACCCTCAAAAGCATTAACACACTCAAAACCACACTTCCAATCTCCTGCACGCAAAGCTCGGTACATCATTTGTAATCATGCACACCACACATGACTCCAGTACGACCCCTCCTTGCCAATAGTTTATAGCACACACTCATTGGCCAAGGATTACTATAAAAAAATTAATACCTCAACTACTCACAATGAAAGGCCAAAACATCATCGTTGCATTTTGAAGTGATGGGAAACACACCATCACGTTTACATTTAATTGCAATGTATGATTTACAATGGTGGCCATAACAAGCTACTACCTCTAAAACCCAACTTAATAAAGCATACCACCATGAATGTGGTGGATTCATTTGTTGAACATGTTCACCTTTCATCTCCTCTTATTGATGCTTTCGGAGCATGGATCATCGGACACGTGGCTTGTTGGTGTCCCACTTCACAGTAATGACTACAATGATTCCTTTTCCTCCAAACTTTCCGAGTCACCTTGGGGACGCTTTCCCCTAGTTTTCATCCGATGACAGTGCTCATGGAGCCCTCACTATCGTTGACTTTGTGAGGAAGGGATTTCATCATCTGTCGCTGGTTGGTCACTAGTCTGTATTGGGAGCTTTCTCCCATTTCCTTTCACGGGTGTATCTAAGTCCTACACGACGCGACGACTCCTCGACTTCGATGGGGTTTACGATGCCTTGGCCATCGATGTCGAGGCCTTTTTCCTCGATACCCCATATTCTTTAGTAGTTTGGATCCGATCCCTGTAGTATGTTTTTCAAAAGCAATCAATTCATCATCATGAAAAGTACATGAAATTGAAGGGTTGCTTTTTACCTCGGGTTGGTTATGTCAAAACTTTTCCAAGGCCTCATCCTTAGTTTGTAATCGGCATAGTAACCTTTTGTTTTTCTTCCTTTGCTTCTCGTAGGAGCCTTCTTAGGCGAGTATTCTTTGCTTGGGATGCTTTGGTTAATCTCTTCAAGTTCTTGGAACTCTGCTACGTGATAGTGTCCTTTTCATATTTGGTAACAATATCTGTTGAATTTTTTGTTTCATCGCCCAAATCGGAACCCAAGTCTATGGGTCCTTGCTCTGCGATCCCAAAGGGCAGTTTCGCAAGCTTCATTTCATCGTCGGAATCGGACCCCGGTGTTAATTGGTCTACCTCGTGCAATCCGTAGCCGTGACCTTTTTATCTTCCCCAAATTCATAATCTTAGTTTTGTTGTATGGTGGTGGCGATATTCGCTTCCCTTTTTTCGTCATTTCTCTTAGGTGTCAACCTTCGGGGTGTAGCTTCCAACAATTTTCTTCGTCACGTCCCTCTTTCTCACAATGTGCAAGAGGTCTTTCTTTCTCCTCTTCTTTTGGTCGCTGCGAGCTCCTTTTTGGAGTGTTCACTTTGTTCATGCATTCCCTCGCTTTCTATGTGCATGGCCTTCACACTTGCCTCATCGATGGTAAGAGGCTCAAACAACAATAATGAATGTCTTATGTAATTATGTAGAGAACCAATATACTTGGTTACAATCTTTGGTGAATCTAATGGAATGCCCAAATTCAATGCTTGTTTTTCTAAATTTTTGCGATGAAGTCTGTGTACATTTGGCCTCTTCTTTGCCTTAGGTGTTGCCATTCTATTAATGCCTTTTGCTTATAAACCAAAGGGTAAAATTGGATTCTCAATGCACAAACATAATTTGACCATGAGGAGAGAAGGTTACCCACATTTTGGATAACTTGCAATTTGCTCTCCCACCGGACAAGACCGACGCTTGCTTCGGTCGAAGAGAGGCCAACAGGATCCTTGCCCTCATCCTCCTCGATTTGCGAATCCTATAGTAGACTGTCACTGCCTAACCCAGTTGTTAAGCTTTTTCGCACTACTTTCGCCATGATACATGGGAAGATCAAATCGATATCTCAATTTAAAGAAAGGTTTATTAGATGCATTTCACGAATTCCTATGATGAAGGTGAGAAGAGGAGGAAGAACTTTCACTCGTGGGAGAAGAAGGAGGTGGATCTCCTCCATTATCTCCATGCCATGAACCTTGTCCTTATAAATCATTCTCCCTTGCTTTCTCTAATCTATCAAGTCTAGAGAACAACTTCTCGACCCGACTGCCATGGTGTAGAAGGTCTTGCGGAGTTTAGCTCCTCCTCATTTCGAACATCGTCATCCATGTTTCTTCTTCGATGTGCACATCCCACTTCAAGATCAAAATAATTTAGTTTCCCTTTGCCTCTTCGTAGTCTGTTTCCTAGTTAGCATACAAACATGCAATTCACATCTACAAAGACATGTTGTGACACCACTTGATCCAAAATATTTTTTCTTTGAGATGCGTTAAAGAATTACATGTAAAAATTGCAGCTTAAACAAGAAACTATAAAGGCATAAACATAAGAAGGGAGAATCAATTAGGAATCATGCAAGAAGACACATAATTGATATCGGAGCTCGTCGTGAGGGACTACATCTTCGGCGCCCGCTGCTCAATTAGTGGGGAGGCCCTCTTTCATTAAGTGACGTAAAAATGAAAGTACAAAGAATTAAATGCAAAATTACACCCTTTATACCTCACAGTTGAAAAACTAGAAAATTGGAGAACTATGATGATGAATTAGACAACACCGATGGATTCGTGGCGCAAAGAGTGTAAAATCTAGATAAAATTTGCATGATATTGACAAAGTGAAAATCTAAACTCTTTGGAAATGGCTCGGATCATGGTTCAGCCCCTCCCCTGCAAAGCGCTCATAATTCCACCGTCTCTGCCTCGTACTCGTGCCACTCACGGGCTGCGTGGGCACTTATGAATTGCGAAGTTTATATATTAAAAATCTGGGTGGTCTCCTTAAGGGAGTCCACCGTTCGAGTTAGTTAAGATCCGAGCATCGGAGGGGGGTTAGGTGGCCAAACCTCGCCCCCTTCGTAATAAGGCATTTTGGTTTAAAATCCCATAAAATTTTGTTTAACACCGCCGCATTAATGTTTGCGCGCAAGTGGATATGGTGGGGGCCCGGACATCGCATCGGGCGGCCCACCCCCTTAATCCGCGCCCCGATGGCATGTCATTTTATATGGCGTGTGGAAGGGTTGTGGGTTGGGCGGTGGGGTTAACAACCCCGCCCACCCATATATACATATATGGTTGTCGTGAAGTGGATAAGCGTTGGGCGGCGGGGTCATGGCCGCCAACCCACCCTTGTTTTATCATATTTTGTTATATGTTCGTTGGATGGGGAGGGCGGGGTTCATGGTACCCGCCCTCTTAAAAATATATATATTTTTTATTTTTAAAATAAAGCTGATATTTTTGAAAAATTCTAGAAATTGACCAAAGGAGTCAATTTAAATGTCCCACAATTTCACTTGGAATCTGGTTGGAGTTGGGTCGGAATCCGATGGTTGGATTTCCACAAAATTTTTTGCCTCCTTAAGTACCACATCACCACAGTCAACCCTCAAACTTTGAATGCTCCTAACTCCTCCATACGGACTGGGAATTGAGTGTTGTTTGCGTCGTTTGAATCGTAAAAGATGAGATCTTCAACTTGACATTAAGTTTGCCACATTTCGACACTTTGATTTTTGAGCCTTTGTATTTAAGCCACTTGTACTTGGACATGTACGATCCACCTAGATCACCCTAAGGGATATCGATTTTTATAGCTTAATATTAGTTAATTAAGATTATATATATATATATATATATATATAATTTAAGTTAATTAATTCTAATTATATTAAATGTTGTTTTTTTAAAGAGACGATTATGGATTTGACATTAAAGTATCCTAGTTTGAAGGCTAGAACCTTGTACATCTTTAGCCAAAACTTCTTCTACTAAGATCCAAAAGTTCCATATGAAGTTGATGCATTTATCACCTCGGTTCCTTACTACATTCAAGTACTAGTCTAAATTGGCTATCCTTATACAATTTCCAAAAAACTCTAATATTACGATATATTGACATAACATAAGATCCACTAACCAAAGTAAAGCTAGCCTTCTACGTTCTCCCCAAAACATCATTCACTTCATTTTCATGAGGCTGCGCTTCCGATTGGGAAGGAGATGAGCCCGAGCTCGCAATTACATCATCAACATCCATGTTCTTGTGCATATGGAGTTGTCTTTCATTGTTCAATGAATTCCTTGAACTTGTAGCCATGAACTCCAAGTTCCTTTTCATTTGACATAGAAAACCAAATTATCCAATTTGAATTTTAAAATTTCTATTTCCGAGTATGCTGACCTATCTAGTTTAATTTCCATTATCACAGGGTTTCTAGTCGAGAGCTCGAATGGGCTCTGAGAATTTGTAGAATCATTTCCACATGCTTGGAAGTCAGAGTCATAATAAACTCCGTAGTCCCCACCATATATGCTAACGGGAAACCATTATCCTCTTCGTCGACATTGAAGCAACTTGCCATTGAGAATTCCTCATGCCAAGCCTTCTTTATGCCCTAGCTAACTATGAATCCAACTAGCAACCTTGTGATAACATGCCTACTCCTCCTCATTTTATAACCCTACGCGCCAACCTTCCTCGATTTGACACTCCACTCATCACCTTCAATGCCACACACGGATCACATGCAATCGCTTGAAAACAAGGTCCATCACCCAAAGCTACTGCATTTGGAAACAATTTCCATTGAATACCGAAATTGCAAGAATGTGTCTCGCATCTCAAGAGAGGGAATGCTAATTCTGCACGTCGGATCAAATTTATTAACCATGGAGACCACCCTCCTTATGTCCAATTGCAAATAATACATTATGTATGTTATCCATGTGGTTGCACAATCCCAATCCCTAGCACGAGGAAGCAACTACCAATACATTATGAATGTTATTGCAATTAACAAGTAATTGGGATATTGTCTTACCGTGAGGTAGATTGCGTCTGCCTACTTATCCACGTATTAATTCCCTTTATTTCCTTCATCATTTGAGCTCGATTTATACTCCTCATGATAATGTATTTAGGATTGGACCACCATCACCCATAGTCATAACTCCTTGTTCCAAAGTAGTTCCTTTGTTGGCTAAAGCCTATTACTTCAAATTTTTGCTAAAGCATAATGGGGGGCTTGCTTCGCTCGGGGTTCCCTTTGATTTTGTTCACTTGTTGAATTACAATCATCGAATCATAAAAAACCATTAGATGACAAATTTCCTTTGAAAGCGCCAATTCCTATTCTTACCACAAGACTAAATATTCAACTTGATTATTAGTTGAAATCCCAATCCCCCAAGCACACTTTGAATCTTCGTTTCTTCATTGAGGTGAAAAATAACCTCTTCCACTCCTGCCTCCCCTTTATTAAATGTTGTTTTGATAGATATATTTTTTTGACTTTGAAAATAATCAATAGTTATAATTTTTGTGTAAAGAATTTGCTAATTAGATTTTTTGGAATTTTATTTATAGTTATATCAAACCTTATCTAATTAGAATACAATAATAAATAAATTTAAGCAATTTAAAAAATAAATAACATATTTGGTTTATAGTCAAAAGGTAAACTTCACTGATTCAAAAAAATAAATAGACGTCGATTAAAGAAGTCACTGATTCGAAAAAATAAAGGGCCATGAGTTTGCCGGGGCAGTAAGTCAAAAGCAATATCCTATGTACCCTTTGCTGGGGCGGTGAGCTAAAACACATATCCGACGCTCAATCATTGATCTGAGATACCACGGTTCCAGGGTTTTAAGTGCACCAGGGGTTTGAGGCCGCGATAGCGATGGCGCGGCTTCTGCGAGAGATCTGCACAAAGCCCGCAAGGTTTAAGCGAGAGTCCTCACATCCAACCCTTGACCTCCGATTCGCAAGCCCGCTGGAAACCCCCATCAAGTCAACCCTGAATTTGTCTTCTGAACAGCAAAGAAACCCTTACTTCAAAAGGATCCGAAAAATGTCTCTTCAACGGAACTCTCAAACTCAGCGGTCGGATTCGAACTTGGGGCGCGGAAATAGGTACTTTGGGATCCCCGTTTGAGATTGATAGGAGACATTTCAGTGTAGACTCAAGCAATAATTACAGTAAAGAGGTAGACGAGATCAATGCAAAGTTTGCGGAGGCGAGAGAAGAGCTTGAGATGGCAATGGAATCTAAGGAAACCGTTTATTTTGACGAGGAGGCGGAGACTGCCAGAGACGCTGTGAAACAAACTCTGGAAATGTTCGAGGCCCTTTTGGCTAAATTACCCGAAGCCGAAAGAGGGGCTCTCCAGAGGTCCATGGGGTTGAAGATGGAACAGCTAAAAGCAGAGCTTTTGCAGTTAAACGAGTAAAATTCTTGCATCCCTGGATGTATTTTTGTTCTTTTCGCAGTTCGGGGGTTTAGTTTGGCATTCAAGGGTGTATAACCATTGATCCTGTATGAATTAAGTGATTCGAGTTATTGCGTACGGCGATTTCATTATGCATTCAGCTGATACGTATTCTTAGCGCTGGAAATTTTCTTTATAGAAACAGTTTATGTTGCAAGGTCATAGTATTTTTTGTTTTGCATGTTAAAGCTTAGGATAATCACTTTGACTTGGTATGCTTTATTTGGGTTTAATTTGATCATACACGCAGATCAGATAGGCTTATTGAAATATGTTTGGTAATTGCCATGTAGTACGTCTCTTCTATTCGGGATCCTTGTCATCTCCATTGAACATCGAGTGGTTATCGTCAATCCCTTATGGTTATTGTCAACCTATTTTTTAAATCGAATTCCAGTGCGAGCAAACTTTTGAGAAATGTATGTTGCTCATCCTCGGTTGCATTCTTGTTACATAACTCACAATACTACTTTCATGGGGGATAGTAAGTGTTCTTTGTTATAGAGTGACCTCCTATAAGTTATGCATGCTGGTTCTTGTATTTTTGACGTGCATTTTCATTGTTCAACTCTGCATTTTGATATAGGTATGGTGGAGTTGGTTCTGTATTAATTTGATATAGGTAGTTTCTCTCTTTTTTTATCTTCCTGGATTCTTGGTGCCATATGGTCTCTGCTGTTTTGTCTTTCAATTTCTCTGTTTTTTTACTGCAATATAATCCCTTCAGAGTTCTGATATTTCTACTTGATTAGTAACTTTTTGCTTTAGGCTTAATGGAATGTCAACTTTGTGAGAAACCAGGCAAAGGATGATAAGATTTCTTGTTTCTAATAAGCCTAGTCGCAGGGTAGTTTCAAACATTTGCAACTTAAATGTAGATTTTATTCGAAGCCCTTGCATTTGCATATTTGCTTTTGAATTGTTTATACACGATTTCTTCCATTGTATGTTTAGGTCAACTTAGTTTCTTTTTCACTTTGTAGATTCTGCGAGGTTTGATCTATTTTAAAGATTGTATGCATTTTTCTTAATGCAAGATTTCGTATCTTTATACAGAGGTCTACATTTTTATCAGTCATGTTGTTATGTATTCCTTCTTTTGTTTTTTTCGAAAGTTCAGCCAGACTCAGAACCATAGCCGTTGATGTAAATTGTCGTTCTTAGATTTTTTTTTCTTTGATGTAAATGCTGCTTACAGCTGTCCTTTGGCTAGCGCCCATGCTATGAAGGGCATTTCTATGCCATCAAAATTACTCAGGACTGGAACCTGGCCTCGTCCATACACATTTGGGGTTTTGAACCCAAATTGCAGTGTTGATACAAGTCCAATCAACTTGCAACTTGCCACTAGACCAAAAATCTGTGGGCTAGTCTTACAACAGCTCACCTAAAATTTTGATGCTGTGGACCTAAATCAGAATCCTTAATATAATATTAAATGTTGTATTACCATGGAGTAAACGATAGAAGATATCTGAATGCTTGTTGGTTTGTCAAGTTCTTTCTGTTGAGTCAACTTCTGCAATTGTAAGATTTTCCGTTCTCACAAAGTCCATTATTTCCACAAAGCCTTTCCAGTGATTTTGCAAACAGCTTTTTTGAAAACGACAGTACTACAGTGTAAATCTTCCTTGTAATTTCCACATTGTTTTGCAGTTATTCTCAAGGTAGTCAAGTGGATCCTCACTTATTAGTGAGGACTAAAGCTTCTTTGTTGATTTCTTAATCTGTTAGCTATCTGATTGTTCAAACTTTGTATCGGCTGGTTTGTCCATTATACAACACAATAGAATGGCACAACATATAGGTTTGAAATTTAGATTATGTCTTAGCATGATTAAAAGGATCTGAAGAAGACTGAGGTTGTTTACATGCAAGAGTAGGGACATGCCTTATTATCTTTCAGAGATTATCCTTGATAAGGACAATTACGCTATTGGAGAAGTGAATGTTAAACTAAAAGTAAATTTGGTAAATGTTGAAAAAAATGCATTTTTATGTCTTCCCGTAGAAACATATTGAATTCCAATAATTGCTGAAACAACTTGAAATGATTCGGGAAACCAGTAAAAGAAGAAAGGGAATGTCACAATATCGATGATGTCTATATATCCTTTCGCTGAGAATGAAAAAATCAAGAACAATCATAGCTATCAATTTTTGTAGGGATTCACAATGCAGATTGTTTGCAGCTAACCAGGATGTAGGGATCTCCTTTAGGCTATAATTGTTGCATAACGGATCAAATTGCCCTAGTAACTAAATGTCCATAATATCAGCACTTGGCATCTCCTAACACAATTTACTTTGAATAGTTCATTGGTATTTTAGGATATTATCAAATTCATATTATACTTGTCAAAGTAAGGAATGCAATTAAATTATGTGCATAAGCTTATCCCAATAGTTTTTCCTTAGAGATCATAACTTGCCTACAAAAGGTTGTGCTTGTTCACTTTTTCACAACCCTACACCCTTCAAAGGCATCTCTAGTGATTACCCGTCAATAATGGCCAATTGCACGTCCTGAGTTGTATTCTTCCCTTTGCATCTAGGGTAACAATCAAAGCCCGGGATTGTTGTTAGAATTTATGAAAATCATTTCTTATTTTCTTGTAAAATGGCGTAATTGCAATTTATTTGGGATGTGGTTATGGGCAACATTTTGTTTCGGTGCCCATCGGTCCTTGGCGGTTGCTTGAGAAAGCTATTCAAAATAAATCACTTGTTGCTCTAGAGTTGGAGTGTATTAGAAACCAAATGGAGAAAGAGCTTGTATAAACGACTCATGAATGTTGGATTAAAGGCTTGTAGTGTTGTGTATTTCAGCACTTCAATATTGCTTTCCCTTTTTTGCATCATCTCTAGCATATGGCTGAAGCATGTCGACTATATGACTTGATTATCTCTCGATTTGACTTGTTTATGGGAAGAAAATATTGATTATCTTGTTGATCATACAAAAACTATACAAAAACCCGAAGTGTAGAGAAGGATGGTTGGGTAAAACAAGAGAATGGACCAACGAAATTATCTTAGAAAAAAAATATTGAGTGGTGAAATGGGAAGATTTATAATGTTTTTTAAAGAGTGCACAAAGAGAAAGAAGACTAAGATTCTTTAGAGAGACTTATAAAAAAAATATAATATAATTGGATCATGTTGAATTATTAGTAATGTTAAATGTGAACTTTCTAGAGAAAGGAGAATGAATTTTCATTATCTAGAACTTTAGCGAGACCTAACTTGTTGGAGTGGTTCCAAACAATACTTGAGACAACTTTTGTATAGATGAAGTGATTTGGATAAGACCATCTATCAACTAGATTGAAGATGAGTTCTATATTGAGTTGGTTGTTTTTTTCTTCTTTAAATGTTTTTTTAAATATATATATTTTAAAAAATAATGTGAAGTTCAATATCTTTGTAGCTAATGGAGAGCACACTTTGTCACTTATGTAAGTTGAGTTTAGATAGGGGAGTAATGGACAAAGTTGGAAATGAAGAAATGTTGTAGAGTAGTAAGAACATGCACGAATTGGGAGAGGTCTATAAAGAAGAGCATGCCAACAAGAGAAGAAATGTTGACAAATGAAGATTGGTTATGACGAGAAGTGTTAATTTTAGTTAACTATGGTATGTTCTATGCTCGAAGCAAGCTTTTTACTTCAATTTATCTTCTTATTAACCCAATTCAATTTCGAATATCAATCACATAATCATTGAAAAGTAAATGCTTGATAGAACATAAAATAAATTGACAGAAAACAAGACAATATAAGAGACAAGAATTTGTAATTCTTCTTATTCGAGCAGAGAGAGAAAATGTCTTTTACGACGATCAACAAGATGCCCTAGCCAACAAAGACTTTGTCGGTCAAACTCGCTCCTTCAACCTTCAATGATGTTCGATGAAACACGGTCAAACTCAACCTTCCTTCTAGGTCAAACTCAACCCAAAAACCAGTCCACAAAATAGTCAACCCAATAGTCAAAATTTATGGTCAAACTTGTCAACGCTCCGGTGAACGTTGCAATTAATGCTACGGTCAAAGGTCAACGATTGACCTCAATTTTTGTGCCTAGAAATGCGGCCTCTCCAAATTGGACTTTTTTGCCTTAAAAACATAGTCAAATAGTGAGGTTTTACCCAAGGTCAACGCTTGAGAAAAAAGCCATAAAAACCGAGTACGCAATTTTTCAGCTTCCTATTTCACCCATGTGGAGGAGAGAGAAGCCTTTAATGTCTGTACAAACCAATCAAATGAGAGAGAGATGAATGAGATGAGTGAATGATGAAATGAGCATCATGTCTCTCTTTTTTATATCCATGACTGTGGGTGTGTGACACATCTTTTGGGGCTTATGAGGCCACATTACAATTCTGGTCAACCTTGACAATTTTTACATCCGTGGAAAAATAAATTCAAAATACAAGTTACTGCTCATCCAAGCAAGATGATCTTTAGGTCAATCTTGCACCTCTCCGAAAGAGGAATCCAACAAAAATATCATCTCCATTATATGAGTAGTGCAACATGGAGTTTGGACCTAGTTGCCCAAATTTAACACTCCCTCTCAACTAGGGAGAACTCCATTTGTCCACCCAGTGCAATCCTGTCATCGAGTACCATCATGTACTATCATATATCATCATCATCATGCAATCCCGTATCATCCTGCTGTCTCTACTTTGATAGCTCACTCTGCTATAGAAGAATCATAAGAAATATCATCGAGAGTGAGTCACAAAGACTTTGCCACTCTCTATTGACTCGAAGTCGCTTTAGAGGTAAAAACCTCATCTAGACATACCGACCCGAAGTCATTTTATAGGTAGGAACCTCATCGGACTTGATCCCGAGTTAAGTTGTTGGACACATCCCATCTTAGACATAGAGAGTACGAAAATACCCGATGCGTGCATTTGTAATGTAATGCTATTGGTCTCTATCCTCATTTCCTAACTCATTGGCCAAATGAGAGGTACTTCCCATGAGTCCTAGACTACATGGGTAGGATCTATGCGGAGCATAGATCAAAGAGAGGGTGAACCAACTCTATCATAACGGTGGGGAAGAAGCACACCAACAAGGTAAGGCGAACCTAGTCCCGTGGTTGCTTATAGCTCCAAGCGACTACCCCCAAGCCCCCTGGAGCTCCCCGAGCTCATAGTCCAACTCATGCGGGACCCTCACAATAGGGTCTATCCACGATACCAAGCTTCTCATGGAAGGTTAAGAATTTGACCTTTCCCGGGGGCTTCGTGAGAATATCTCACCGCTCATCGGTCCCCAATGTGAAGGAGCCTTATAGCGCCTCGTCTGTACCATGTCTTGGACATAGTGGTACCTAATATCAATATGCTTGGATCGGTTGTGGAACACGGGATTCTCGAAATATGAATCCCACTTTGGTTATCACAAAGGATAACGGTGGTATCCAACACATGCCTAAACAACTCACTGAAGAGCTTTCTCAACCAAAAAACTTCACAACGAAGCCATACTTCTGTTGCAATGTATTCGCGCTCAACGATTGCTCAAAGCAAACCGATTTACGCTTCACCGCTCATCTAAGAGATTGAAAGTCGAGCCAAGAGTGAGGCAACATCTAAATGTGCTCTTACGATCCACCACAATGCACCGCCCAATCGGCATCGGTATATCCATGGAGCCTCATATTTCGTAGACGGTGTATCTCAACCCATGGTTGATTGTGCCCCGAAGATATCTCAAGAGGTTCGTAGCACCAATCCGAGTGAATGTGATGAGGCTCGACCATGTATTGACTCAATGTGTTCACTATGGAACATATGTCCCGGGACGTGAGTTCACTAAGAACATCATGGCCCCCACGAGTTGACGATACTTGGTGGGATTTCCCAACTCGGGCCCAACAACACTTCCACACAACTTCTTAAAGTTGAGTTCCATCGGAGTAGTCACGGACTTGCGGTCCACCATCCCAAATCTCTCCAAGCAACTTCACAATATATTTTCCTTGAGAAAAGAAAAATCTTACTCGGCTTTTGCGAGACCTCCAAGCCTAGGAAATAGTGCATCAGATCCTAGGTCCTTCATCTCGAACTCGGAAGCTAGCTCCCTCTTACATTGAGGAATTAGAGGGACGGCACTTGTCGGGGAAAGAGATCATCCACTTAGAGAACCCGGAATGAGAGGTTTGTCATTATCAACCTTAAAATAAAGATTTGGATCAACATCACTTCGAATAGCTATCGATCCTCTCATACCAAGCCACGGGGCTTGCTTCAACCCATAAAGGGCTTTCTTCAACTTGCATACATATGTTTCTCTATCTCGGACTTTGAACCCTCTGGAGGTTGTTCCACATAGACCTCTTCCTTGATTGAACCATGTAAGAAGGAAATCTTCACATCCATTTGATGGAGACTTTATCCTTGCGTTGCAACAAGGGCAAAGTTCGATTACATGGTGGTGTAGCGAGCAACAGTGTGCAAATATTTCATCATAATCTATGCCTTCTTTCTCGCGAGAAGCCTTGGGCAACAAATCTTGCCTTGAACTTTTTAGCACTTCCATTGACTCCATGCTTGATCTTGTAGAGCCATTTTTGAGGTGACAATGACCTTGTCCTTCGGTTTAGGGACCACATCCTAGACATCATTCTTCTTGATTGACTCATATTCTTCGTGCATAGCATCCTTCCAAACTTGATGCTTCATGGCTTCTTCAAATGTTCCAGGCTCGGGATTGTACAATAGTGCTCATGGTCGCTAGGTACCCTTGGTACTTAATTAGCTTCTTACTTTCAAAAAATGTTCCCCTTGGAGCAATATATCTCTCGACATCTTCCCAGAGTGTCTCTAAGCCATCGAGTCTTCTTTTATTTGAAGAAGGTGGATCTATAGGATCTGTTGGATCTTCAACATCGGGCATCGGTTCATCCTTTGGTTCTTCCCCTGCCTTCCAACTTCTTCTTCTTCTTTGTCTTCCTTTGAGATAGGAAGATCCTTGACTTTCCCGAGGGCAACATCTTCGTCGAAGGTGACATCATGGCATATCTCCACTTTTCTTTGACTAGGCACATAGATTCTATATGCCTTTGAGGTTTCACTACAACCCAGAAACATTCCCTTCTTCCCGAAGCATCCAACTTGCTTCTCTTTTCTTTCGACGACATGAAAATAAACGGGGCTTCCAAAAACTCTAAAATAATCGACATCGGGCTTCTTACAATAGAGGACTTCTTCGAGAGTTTTAGAGTCCAATGCAGAATGTGGGCATCTATTTTGAACATACACAACGGTGTTGGCAACTTCTCCCCATAGGAACTTCGAAGACCTTGGTCATAAAGCATGGCACATGCAACTTCCAAAATGGTTATATTCTTCCTTTCGACCCACACCATTTTTGTTCGGGAGTACCTCTTAATGCCAGACTTCCCCTGCAATAGTCATTTGATTCATTCGACTCATACTCGGTTCCATTATTGTTCTTCAAAATTTTGATCTTCTTCCTTGTTTGATTTTCAACCAAGGCCTTGAAGGTGTGAAACCACTTGAATGCTTCGTCCTTCTTCTTCAAGAAGTATATCCAAGTCTTGTGGGAGAATTCATCTATAAAAGTGATATAATATAAGCATCCTCCCAAGGATGTTACATGCAACATACCGGATAGATCGGGAATGTATCAATTGCAAAATATCGGATGTGTTTGTGACACTTGAGGGGAATGGTCCCCTTGTATGATTTCCTTTAGCACAACCCCCGACATACACCTTCATGATTATCTTTGAAATTGGGCATCCATGTCACCACCCTCCTTGCTTCGGGAAGGGCTTTGTAATGAAGGTGTTCAAACCTCCGGTGCCATAGCTCGGATTGAAGAGATGTGTCACATGTCATGGCCCCCTAACGAACTTCCTCCAACCTAATAGAGTGTATCAACCCTCAAACCAAGGGTGAACGCTTCTTTGAAGTTCCTCTTCCAAATACGTACCTTTCCATCGATGAATGCCACCTTGAATCCTCTGTCTTCCATTGTCGAGATAGACACACTAGATTCTTCTTCAAGTTAGGTACGTACAACACATCTTGCAAGCGGAGGACTCGACCTTGATTTAGATGAAGGTTCACATTCCCCTGTCTCTTTGACGCGGATAGGTGGCATTGTCTCCAAGGATAATCTCCAAATTAGTATCCTTTTCAATCAAATCGAGAGGGCTTCCTTATATCCAAGTGAAGTGCCTTGAGGCACCACTATCAATCAACCAATTGTCTAGGGTGTCGGAAGGAGATGCAATAGAGAGTGCAGATATAGTAATATAGTCATTTTTCTTATCAACAACATTAGATTCATCATACACGGAGTTTCTTGATCTCTTGAAAAGTTGACTCTATTTCTATTTCGATCGGAGGGAGCCTTCCTCTTTCCTTTGAATCTGTTGTTCTTTTGATTCCCATTCCCCCGAAGTTGTTGTCATCATCTCGGGAGAGTCCCTTCTATTAGGGAACTCTCTTACATAGTGACCAAACTTGTTACAAGTGTAACATCTTCCTTTTCTTCCTCTCGGCATCCCGCTCTTCCATGATTTTGATTTCTCGGACCAACATTGTTCCTTTTTCTTTGCATGAGCGATGAAAGCGAGTAGGGTCACTTCCATTCCCATTAGAGGGATGATCTCTCTCCATCATCCTTATCTCCTCTTGGGTGCATCTCGTCGACAATTCATCAAAGTAAAGAATTATATTATTATTAAGAATACTAGTATTGAATACATACTATGCCTGGGGAAGTCCTCCAAGAGCAATGAGAGTGAGCTCTTAGTCGACACGTAGCCTCTCCAATAGCTAAGAGATCATTTTTTGATTTTGGTGATCCTCATGAAGTAGGATTGGATGGACTCTCCCTTGTCCATCTTGATGTTCTTCAACTTGTTCTTCAAAAATTAGAATTTGATTAGCATTGCTAGCCCTCCCGAACATGCTAACCAACTTATCATACATCTCCTTAGATGTGCCCAACTCGAAGATATAAGCAACAAAGTGCTTATGAATAGAATCCACGATGATCTTCTTTTCCATGACTTCCCCTTTCTTGTACTTTGTCTTAGTGGCAACTGATGCATTTGAAGAAGGTTCATTGATCTTTCCCCGCACATAATCCATGACATCTTGTTCTTCTAATGTCGGATCCATGGACATTTTCCAAGCATGATAATCGGACTTATCAGTGCAACTTATCATCAGCTTTTGAAACCCTTATATGATGAGGAGGCCATTGATCCCAATCCTTGATTGTTTAACTTCTTCGGTGATTGCTTTTCACTCTTGCTTGGGCTTTGTCTTCACCTTGGCTCCGATACCATGTTAATTTTAGTTAACCATGGTATGTTCTACGGTTAGAACAATTTACTTCAATATATCTTCTTATTAGCCCGATTCGGTTTCGGATTAGCAATCACATAATCATTGAAAGTAAATGCCAATAGAACATAAAATAGATCGACAAAAGACAAGTCAATACAAGAGACAAGAATTTGTAATTCTTCTTATTTAGCAGAGAGAGAGAGTGTAAATTTTTTGTAGATGTTCTATGCTTGAAGCAACTTTACTTTTCTTACAAGCAATCACACAAGTAGTTAAGTAAAAATGCTTGATAGAACATATAAGTGGGATCTTATAGAAGACAAATCAGAAACAGGAAAAATGTGGTGGTGCGTTACGGCGGTCAACAGGATGCTTCAACCAGCAAAGTCTCCTTGGTCAGCCAACCCAGAATGTGTCACAACAGTCCTCCAATCAGCAAACGAGTTAACCCAAGTCAACTCCAAAAAAGTCAACACTGTCCAGAAAAAGTCAACGCAGGGCAGCAAGCTAAAAGTCAACGCAGCAGCAGATTGGTCAACCCTTTGACCTCGATTTCTGTGCCAAACAATACGGCCTTCCAAAATCGAATTTCACACCAAATTTCAGCCCAATTGGACCATGCGTTGACCAAAGTCAACGCTGGTCAAACTTTCTGCAAAACCCTAACTGCAGAAATTCGTCCTTCAGCTCAGCCGTACAGATTTGTCCTTCTTCTCCTTCACACGTGTGGGCTGAACTCGTCCTCCAAGGAGCTCGTACTAAATCATATGAGAGAAGAAGATGTGAGTTGAGTTGTTGTGAAATGCTCTCCAACTTTGCTTGTATTTATATCCATCATTGGGGCGTGTGACACATCTGCTGGGGGTGTGAAACCTTAAGGCCGACCTGCACATATAATTTATTATGAATAATAAATTCAAAATAAATGTTCCGCTCATCAGATTAAGACATATTATATATGGATTTTACACCTCTCCGAAAGAGGAATCCAACAAAAATATTAGCCTCTTAATCTGAGCATCATAACATGGAGTTTGGACCTAGTTGTCCAAATTTAACACTCCCTCTCAACTAGGGAGAACTCCATCCATCAGTGCAATCAAACATCGTGTGTCATCCCGACGTAACTTGCTTTGTTGGCCTCTTTATTTCAGAACAAAAGTGGGTCAGTCACAAAGACATCATCCCCGGACTGACATAATCAGTCCAGAGGTTCGAAACCTCTATCAAACTCATAAAGAGTATCCAACCAACCCAAAGTTGGTTCATCTGACCCGAAGTCAGGCAGAGGTCCCAGACCTCACTAAACTTGATCCCAGATCAAGTGGTTGGACCGTGCCATCCTAGATAGAGAGTACGGCAATCTCTGATGCGTCCATCAGTCTTTGCTAATAGTATCTAGCTTTTCCCACCTCATTGGCCAAATGAGAGGTACTTCCCATGAGCCCTGAACTCAATGGGTAGGATGCATACGGGGCACAGATAAATGAGAGGCGAACTAGCTCAATAATCACAACGGTGGGGCAGAAGCATTATGAGTGCTTATAGCTCCGAGAAGCTATCCCCAAAGCCCCCCAGAGCTCCCAGAGCTCATCGTCCAACAGGACCCACATCATAGGGTCTTTCCACGACACTAAGACTCTCACGGAAGGTTAGGAACTTGACCTTCCCCAGGGGCTTAGTGAGAATATCCGCGACCTGCTCATCAGTTCCTATATGATCGAGCCTTACGGCGCCTCCAAATTTAACACTCCCTCTCAACTAGGGAGAACTCCATCCATCAGTGCAATCAAACATCGTGCGTCATCCCCCCGTAACTTGCTTTGCTGGCCTCTTTATTTCAGAACAAAAGTGGGTCAGTCACAAAGACATCATCCCCCGACTGACATAATCAGCCCAGAGGTTCGAAACTTCTATCAGACTCACAAAGAGTCTCCAACCAATCCGAAGTTGGTTCATTTGACCCGAAGTCAGGCAGAGGTCCCAGACCTCACTAAACTTGATCCCAAATCAAGTGGTTGGACCGTGCCATCCTAGATAGAGAGTACGGCAATCTCTGATGCGTCCATCAGTCTTTGCTACTGGTCTCTAGCTTTTCCCATCTCATTGGCCAAATGAGAGGTACTTCCCATGAGCCCCGAACTCAATGGGTAGGATGCATACGGGGCACAGATAATGAGAGGTGAACCAACTCAATAATCACAATGGTGGGGCAGAAGCATTATGAGTGCTTATAGCTCCGAGAAGCTATCCCCAAAGCCCCCCAGAGCTCTCAGAGCTCATCGTCCAACAGGACCCACATCATAGGGTCTTTCCACGACACCAAGACTCTCACGGAAGGTTAGGAACTTGACCTTCCCCAGGGGCTTAGTGAGAATATCCGCGACCTGCTCATCAGTTCCTATATGATCGAGCCTTACGGCGCCTCGCTGTACCATATCCCGGATAAAGTGGTACCCGATATCAATATGCTTGGATCGGTCGTGGAACACAGGATTCTCAGTCATACGAATCCCACTCTGATTATCACAGAGTATCACAGTGGTATCTAGCACATGTCCAAACAGCTCACTAAAGAGCTTCCGCAACCAAACTGCTTCACAACAGGCCATACTAGCAGCAATGTATTCGGCCTCCGCGGTGCTCAAAGCCACCGATTTCTGCTTCCTGCTCATCCATGAGATCGAAGCAGAACCAAGATTGAAGCAGCATCCAGATGTGCTCTTACGATCCACCACACTGCCAGCCCAATCGGCATCAGTATATCCACGGAGTATCACACTCCCGGCAGTGTATCTCAGCCCATGGTTTATCGTGCCCCGAAGATATCTCAAAAGATTCTTGGCACCAACCCAATGAAAATGATGAGGCTCAACCATCTGTTGACTCAAAGTGTTCACTGCAAAACATATATCTGGTCGGGTGTTCACTAAGAACATCAAAGCTCCTATGAGTTGACGATACTCAGTAGGATTGGCCAAGATAGGCCCAGCAGCGCCGCCACTCAACTTCTTAAAGTTGAGTTCCATCGGTGTTTGAATACCATCAAAAACAACACACCAAATCTCTGGTTTCACAGAATGTATTTTCCTTTAGGAAAGGAAAATCTCTCCAGGTCTCTGCCAGACCTCCAGGCCTAGGAAGTAGTGCATCAGTCCTAGGTCCTTCATCTCGAACTCAGCAGCGAGCTCCCTCTTACATTGATGAATGAGAGGGTCAGCACCTGTCAGGAAGAGGTCATCTACATATAGCACTAGAATGAGAGGCTTCCCCTGTACAACCTTGAAGTAAAGGTTCAGATCAGCATTACTTCGAGTGAAGCCCAGCTTCATCAAGTAACTATCCATCCTCTCGTACCAAGCTCTGGGTGCTTGCTTTAACCCATAGAGGGCTTTCTTCAACCTGCAGACATGAGTGTCTCGATCCCGAACTTCAAATCCCAGAGGTTGTTCTACATACACCTCTTCTTTTATTGCACCATGCAGAAAAGCGATCTTGACATCCATCTGATGAAGACTCCATCCTTGCGTAGCAGCAAGGGCTATGATTGATCGAATGGTGGTATATCGTGCCACAGGTGCAAATATGTCATCATAATCTATTCCTTCCTTTTGAGAGAAGCCACGGGCAACAAATCTTGCCTTGAACTTTTCAGCACTCCCATCAGATCCATGTTTGATCTTGTAGAGCCATTTCGCGGTGACAACTGATTTGTCCTTCGGTCTCGGGACCACATCCCAGACATCATTCTTCATTATGGACTCATATTCTTCGTGCATAGCATCCTTCCAGACTTGATGCTTTATGGCTTCCTCAAAAGATCCAGGTTCAGATTGTACAATAGTACTCATGGCAGCTAGATACCCTTGGTATCTACATGGCTTCTTGCTTTCTCGGAATGTCCCTCTTGGGGCAGCATGACCCTCAGCATCTTCGAGGGTGTCCCTGAGCCATGATGGTCTCTTTCCCAGTGAAGGAGATGGATCAATAGGGTCCATTGGTCCTTCAATATCAGGCATTGTCTCATCCTGCGGTTCTTCTTGATTTCCAGGCCTTTCTTCATGATTCTCTTCAGATCTTGGAAGATCTGCTACTTTCTTCAGGGAAGCATCTTCGTCAAAAGTGACATCATGGCTTATCTCTACTTCCCTTTGACCAGGTACATAGACTCTATATGCCTTAGAAGTCTCACCGTAGCCCACAAACATTCCTTTCTTCCCAGTAGCATCCAGCTTACTTCTCTTTTCTTTCGGCACATGAAAATAGACAGGACATCCAAAAATTCTAAAATGTGAGACATCAGGTTTCTTACCAGAGAAAACCTCTTCGGGAGTTTTGGAGTCCAGAGTGGAATGAGGGCATCGGTTTTGAATGTACACAGCAGTATTTGCAGCTTCTTCCCACAGAAACTTCGGTAGACCCTGGTCACATAGCATGGCACGGGCAGCTTCCACAATAGTCCTATTCTTGCGTTCAGCAACACCATTCTGCTCAGGAGTATATGCAGTGGTAGTCTCCCTCTTAATGCCAGCTTCTCTGCAAAAGTCTTTGAACTCATTTGACTCATATTCAATGCCATTGTCGGTCCTCAAAATCTTGATCTTCTTTCCGGTCATATTTTCCACCAAGGCTTTGAAGGTACGGAACCACATGAAAGCCTCATCCTTCTTCTTCAAGAAGTAAATCCAGGTTTTGCGAGAGAAGTCATCAATGAATGTCATGTAGTAGGAACATCCTCCCAGGGATGTCACGGGCAACATACCAGATAGATCAGAATGGACCAGTTGCAAAATATCAGATGTTTTTGTGACACTTGAGGGGAAAGGTCCCCTTGTATGCTTTCCTTCAGCACAGCCCTTACATACACCTTCATGATTATTTCCAAAGTCAGGCATCCCTGTCACCACCTTCCTTGCTTCGGGAAGGGCCTTGTAATGAAGGTGTCCAAACCTTCGGTGCCATAGTTCGGTTTGTCGGATAGTATCGCAAGTCATTGCTCCCAGCGGACTTCCTCCAACCTGGTAGAGTGTACCAACTCTAAAACCAATCGAGAAAGCTTCCTTGAAGCTCTTCTTCCACATGAGCACCTTTCCATCAGAGAATGTTACATTGAACCCTTTGTCTTCCATGGCTAATACAGACACAAGGTTCTTCTTCAATTTTAGCACATAGAGTACATCTTGCAAACGTAGGACTTGTCCTTGAGACAAGTGGAGGGTCACTGTCCCTGTCCCTTTCACGGGATACGTGGCATTATCTCCAAGGATAATTTCTAGATTGGTATCCCTCTCAACCATGTCAGAGAGTGCTTCCTTGAAACCAGTGATGTGTCTTGAGGCACAACTATCTATCAGCCAGACATCCATAGTGTCGGGCGGAGATGTAGCAGAGAGAGCAGATACAAGAATATACTCATTTCTTTTATCAACAGCATTAGACTCCTCATACCTGGAGTTTCTAGACATTTTCGAAGGTTGATTGTTTCCACCAGAGGGAGTCTTCCTCTTTCCTTTAGATCTATCGTTTCTTCGATTCCCATTCCTCCGGTTGTTGTTGTTATCATCACTATCGGGAGAATCCTTCTTGAAGGGACATTCTCTAGCATAGTGGCCAGGCCTATGGCAAGTGAAACACTTACCCTTCTTTTCTTGAGTCCTTGTTCTTCCTTTGTCCTTAGGACCACCAGAGTTCTTCTTTCGAGAATGAGCACCATAAGCAGCATTTCTGTCATTATCGAATTCCTTCATCCTTGTTTCTTCTTGCATACATCTAGACAGAAGCTCATCAAAGTTAGGAATGGTATTATTATTGAGAATGGTAGTTATGAATACTTGCCATTCATATGGGAGTCCTCCAAGTGCGGTGAGAACCATCTCACGATCAGCTATTGTCTCCCCAATAGCCAGCAGATTGTTCCTTGTTTCGATCAATTTCAGAAAGTAAGTTTGAACAGACTCATCCCGGCCCTTCTTCATATTCTTCAATTTATTCTTGAGGAATAGCACTTGGTTCACATTGTTTACTTGAACATCAGGATCAATTTGTCATACATCTCCTTGGATGTGCCTAGCTCAGATATATAGGCAACCAGACTCTTATGTATGGATTCCCTGATCATCAGCTTTGCTTTGATCTCCCCCTTCTTATACTTGTTTTTAGCAGAAGCAGTGGCATTGGATGGAGGTTCTTGAATCTTACCCAGTACATGATCCAAGAGATCATGGTCTTCCAATTTGAGATCTAATATCATCTTCCAGGCATGGAAGTCATCCCTTCCGGTCAGCTTGTCATTCTCCTTGAATTCAAAACTTGTGGAACCCATTTCCTCCGATGGTGATTGCTAAAGATAGGGCTTGTCTTCACCTCAGCTCCGATACCATGTAAGTTTTTGTAGATGTTCTATGCTTGAAGCAACTTTACTTTTCTTATAACAATCACACAAATAGTTAAGTAAAATGCTGATAGAACATATAAGTGGATCTTATAAAAGACAAACCAGAAACAGAAAAAATGTGATGGTGCGTTACGGCGGTCAACAGGATGCTTCAACCAGCAAAGTCTCCTTGATCAGCCAACCCAGAATGTGTCACAACAATCCTCCAATCAGCTACCGAGTCAACCAAAGTCAACTCCAGAAAAGTCAAAGTTGTCCAGAAAAGTCAATGCAGGGCAGCAACTAAAAGTCAACGCAGCAACAGTTTGGTCAACCCTTTGACCTCGATTTCTGTGCCAATGTGTACGGCCTCTCAAAATCGAACTCTCCAACAAGTTTCAGCCCTTTCGGACCATGTGTTGACCAAAGTCAATGCTGGTCAAACTTCTAGCAAAACTCTAGCTGCAAAAATTCGTCCTTCCCTTCAGCCGTACAGATTTCGTCCTTCTTCTCCACACTTGTGGGCTGAACTTATCCTCCAAGGAGCTTGTACTAAATCAGATGAGAGAAGAAGATGTGTGTTGAGTTGTTGTGAAATGTTCTCCAACTTTGCCTGTATTTATATCCATCATTGGGGTGTGTGACACATCCGTTGGGGGTGTGAAACCTTAAGGCCGACCTGCACATATAATTTATTATAAATAATAAATTGAAAATAAATGTTCTGCTCATTGGATTAAGATATATTTTATATGGATTTTACACCTCTCCGAAAGAGGAATCCAACAAAAATATTAGCCACTTAATCTGAGCATCACAACATGGAGTTTGGACCTAGTTGTCCAAATTTAACATCATTCCACCCACTGAGTTGATGCGGATTACTGTGAATGGCCTTCTCAGTACATGGCTGAACTTTGCTGATGGGATTGTTGCATGGGAGACCCTTCCCACTTGGGAGAGGTTGTGGGATGATTGCATACAGAATGAAATCAGAAAGAATCAGCTTGGGGCAGCCAAACTACTTGAGGAGGATGACAATATAGCATTGTTAGCAGGAGGCAAGAAGGCCATGGGAAAGAAACAAGCTTCCACAAGCGGTGGTGGGGGCAAAGACAAAGGTAAAGTTAAATAGTGAACACGCAGAAGGACTATTCCATAGTAAAGTGTTGGAATTGTCAAAAGATGAGACACTATGCAGTTGTGTGTCCAGAGAAGAAGAAGGGAAAGGACAAGACCATGGCAGCATCAACAGAGATAGAGATCTTTTCGGAGAGCTTTGACCGGAAGTTTGGGTTCATTGCTTGTGAGTCCACTAATGCAGGATCACCTACCACAGAGGTTGAGAGGGAGTGTGCATTTCCCTCCACTAGCGGAGCATCTTCAGGTATTTGGTATGTTGACAGTGGGGCTTCACGTCATATGACAGGAGTCTGTGAGTACTTCTCAAAGCTTTCAGAGAGTGGCATTGATATAGAGGTAGTACTCGGAGATGACAGCATTGTTAGAGCAGTCGGTGTGGGGACATTGACATTTGATAGGGAACCCAAACCTCCCTTGAAAGTGTCGGATGTTCTATATGTGTCGGGGATGAGGAAGAACCTTATATCTGTCTCAGCATTGGAGGACAAAGGGTATGAGGTATTGTTCAGGAGAGGACAAATGCTTATATATCCCAGGGGCGCTCCAGCTGATTCAGCTAGAGTGATTGGTGTATGCCATGCAAAGGTGTACAAGTTTGCATTTCAGCCCCTTTTGGCATTAAGTAGTATTACTGGCAGCAAAGCTAGCAGTTCAAAGCTGTGCGATATTTGGCACCGCAGGATGGGGCACATGTATCATGGGGCCTTGAGGGCATTGCGGGAGATCACTACAAGTATGCCAAATTTCAGTTATGATCACATTGATACACGCAAAGGATGTGTTATGGGGAAGTTTGCCAAATCCCCTTTTCTCGGCAGTGACAGCAGATCGACTGGGATTCTTGATTTGATTCATATCGATGTGAGCGGTCGGATGTCTCCTGTTTCCTTGAGTGGATATGAGTACTATGTTTTATTCATTGATGATCACTCCAGGAAGACCTGGATGTATTTCTTGAAGACCAAGAGTGAGGTCTTCAAGTGGTTTTAGGAGTTCAGAGCTCTTGTGAAGACTCAAACAGGTCGGAAGATCAAGTCCCTTAGGTCGAACAATGGAAGGGAGTACACGCTTGCTAAGTTTGTTGATTATTGTGCAGAGGCAGGCATTAGGAGGGAGTTCACAGTTCCTTACAACCCCCAGCAGAACAGGGTTGCGAAGAGAAAGAACAAATCCATCATTAGGGCTTCCAAAGCCATGCTACATGATCAAGGGTTACCATTGTTTTTATGGGCAGAGGCCTGCAAAACTATTGTGTGTTTGCAGAACAGGAGTCCACATCGTGCCTTGGGGCATGTGACTCTGGAGGAGGCTTTTTCTGGGAAGAAGCCTGATGGAGGTCATTTTCGTATCTTTGGGTGTATTGCATACTCCTATGTACCCAAGGAGAAGAGGACTAAGCTAGAGCCCACCCAGAGAAGGGTATCTTTGTGGGCTATAGTGAGACGTCAAAAGCCTTTCGAATTTATATTCCTGCACGGAGGAGAGTTGTTGTTAGGCAAGATGTGAAGTTCGAGGAGGACAGGGCTTTCAAGAGGTCACGGGAGTTAGAGTATCTGGATCGGCCAGACCCTCAGGAGCAACTGAGTCAGTCACAAGGATCCAGTGGGCAGCGATCAGGAGGTACATCGATTATGGTGTCAGGTCCATCGGTGAGCAGTGGATCGCAGAGTCAAAAGGGTGGTGCTTCGGGTAGCATGCAGAGTAGTCTGCAAAGCAGTTCACTAGGTAGTCCACTGATGGACAATTCACACAGTACTATAGCATCTACAGGTACAGGTTCAGGTAGGAGGAAAGCAGACAGACATTCAGGAGTTCAGGCTTCTGATGAGGATGAGGAGTTTCACTCTCAGGTGGGAGAAGTGTGCTCAGGGAAGAGGAAGCCCAAGTGGCTTCAGGACACCTTGAGAGAGGCCACAGCTGTTGCTAGGCCGAACAGATCGGTCAGAGAGAGCAGACCACCTGAGAGGTTTTGTAGCTATATGGAAATGGTTGCCAACATCGTTGACTCTGAGCCTTCTAGCTATGAGGAGGCAGCTACCCAGTAGGTCTGGAGAGAGGCCATACAGGAGGAGTATTCTTCTATCATGAAGAATGATGTTTGGGAGGTGGTGCCGAGGCTTGAGGGAAAATTCGTGGTTACTTCCAAATGGCTTTACAAGGTAAAGCACGCTGCAGATGACAGCATCGAGAAGTTCAAGGCAAGGTTTGTGGCTGGAGGGTTCTCCCAGGTAGAGGGAGTAGACTATGAGGAGACCTTCGCTCTCGTGGCTCGATATACTTCCATTCGCTCCATTATATCGATAGCAGCAGAGATGGGTTGGAAGATCCACCAGATGGAACTGAAGACTACATTTTTCAATGGCTTCATGCAAGAGGAGGTGTACATTGAGCAACTGCAGGGCTTTGAGCTGCATGGGAAGAAGTCCCATGTATGCAGACTGAAGAAGGCACTTTATGGCCTAAAGCAAGCTCCTAGAGCTTGGTACTCCAAGATTGATACGTACTTGTAGGAGATGGGTTTCACAAAGAGTCATGCAGGTCCGAACCTATATTTTATTGTGATAGGTGAGGACCCTCTCATTTTAGTGATGTATGTGGATGACTTAGTCATTACGGGTCCAAAGAGACTCATAGAGGGCTGCAAGAGAGATCTTGCTTCGGAGTTCGAGATGAAGGACATTGGCTTGATGCATTACTTTTTGGGTTTGGAGGTGTGGCAGGAGGAGGGGCATTTCTTCCTAGGACAGGGGAAGTATATTATGGACATCCTTAGCAGATTTCACAACGAGGATTGTAGACCCATGTTGACACCTATGATCACTAACTGGAAGAAGCTTCATGCTTCAAATTCCGAGTTGGTGGATCCCACATTGTATAGACAGCTGATTGGTTCCTTGATGTATTTGGTCAACGCTAGACCAGATATATGTTTTGCAGTCAACACGATGAGCCAGTTCATGTGTGAGCCCAGGAGAGTGCATTGGGTTGCTGCAAAACATATTTTGCGGCACTTGCAGGGGACAGTGGATTAGGGTCTGGATTATAGATAGGGAGATGGAGTGAGATTGGGAGGGTACACTGATTCTGATTGGGTAGGTTGTGCTTCTGATAGGAAGAGCACTTCAGGGTGTTGTTTTGGGTTGGGTTCGGCAGTTGTGTTGTGGTTCAGCTGAAAGCAGCAGTTAGTAGCATTGAGTTCAGCAAAAGCAGAGTACATGGCAACCAATCTAGCTAGTTGTGAGGCCATATGGCTTCGCAAGATGTTGTTTGGCTTATTTGGTCAGTCGTTGAGACCTTCAGTTATTTAATCTGATAATCAGAGTTGCATTAAACTCACGAAGAATCCAGTATTTCATGACAGGTCAAAGCATATCGAGATCAGATATCATTTCATCAGATACTATGTTCAGAAGGGAGTTATGAAGCTTGAGCATATTCCCACAGATGAGCAGGTAGCAGATATATTCACCAAAGCCTTACCACGAGGCAAGCATTTCTACTTCAGAGACAAGATGGGTGTGGTGAGGAACACTTTCATCGATAAGAGGGAGTGCTGAAATTTGGGTACCAGAGGACAAGTGGTTCCCTAAGGCTTTGATCTTTGGCCTAGGGAAAAGTGTCCAAAAGAATATAACTTTTTCTCCTAAAGTGACTTTATAAATTGTAAAGTCAAATCTAATTTAAAAGTGACTTTAAGTGATAAAGTTACTAAGTCTAATTTTAAAGTGACTATAATAAAGTCAATGTGAAATTAGAAAGTGAAAAGCGACTTTGGAAATAAATGACTAAGAGGGTCTTTATTAAAGTGGGGTGAATTAAAAAACAAAAAGTAAGATTTAAATGCACATTTAATCTCAGCCCTAGATCTAAAGCTATCTCAGCCATTGGATTTAGGAATTCCCCAAAAGTCACTTAGGGTTAGGTTAAAGGAGGAAAAGAGAGAAAAGGTCATTACTTCTTTCATCAGCAGATTGAGAGAAAGTGAGGAGAGCAAGAGAATTTCTTGAGCAGAGAAGAGGAGAGACAGCACCGTTTCAGCAATTCCATACAGCAAAGCAAGAGCACGATTTTCAAGGCAAGAGGCACGAAAATTGAGGAAGGAAGAACAGCATTTATTGTTGCTATATTGGCACGCATTTCGAGGTCCATACATCAGCAAGGAGGCATTGTTTTCAAGGTCCTTACAGCAGCATCATCACAAAAACCAAAGTCCGTACAGCACAAAAAACGAGGCAGTCGTACAGCACAGATTTCAAGGCATCCGTATAGCACAGTTTTCGAGGAGGCCGTAAAGCTGTCTGACAAAATTTTGTGTTGTCCCTACAGCATTTCAGGCTGTACATTTCTCAATAATTTTTTTGTTTTTCTTTGGCAAGAGAATCGAGGCGGAGTACAAACACGGTTTTCGAGATAAGTACATTTATGTGGTTGTTGGAATTTTACTGTGCATTTCATTTCTGTGTAAAAGAAATATTCAGAAATAAGAAGAGCTTTCGAACATGTTTTCCCCAAGAGTTGTAGGGGGTTTTTCCAGGGTCATATTGACTAAAAATCAGCGTGTCAATTTCGTGTGTGTGGCTAATATATTTTATAAGTTTTTATTTCTGCATTTTCAGCACTGTGAAATTTCCAGAATTTGTGTTTTCAGAAAATATTTATTATTTCTACCTTGTTGAATGAATGGTTATGGGAATGGGCATTTAACTACATGGGTGTAATAAGGAGAAACTGAAAACCGGGGTTGGGCTAAAATTTCTACAAAATAAGGGTGCATGAGATTTCAGGAGGAAGGCACCTTGTTGGACTCCAGTTAGTCATCCCTAACTGAGTTAAAGAGAACAAATGGTTCTTGTTCACTTGACTTCACTTCAACCAATGTGCATAAGGGAGTTAAAGGAGTGCATGACATTTCTCTTTACTCCACCTTACTCCACTACACTATAGGGAACGCATGGACTTAGCTTCAAATCACCTCTCTTCACTTATCTTCAACCAAAGCGCATGAGAGAGTTCAACATGAGTATGCAATAGATCGCCCTATTGACTTCATAAAGGATGCATTGGAGAAGTCGCATGGCATTTCCTTCACTTCAACTCACTTCATCATGAGTTAGGGAAGGCACATTGCATGAGCTAGGCAACTCCATTAGCAAGATCACAGATCTCTAAAGTGAAGTTGAAACACCATTGTTTGCCACAGTTTCTTCAAGAGCATTCAACAACACTTCATCTCCATCTCTTCTCTTCTTCTTTCCTTACTATCTATATGTTGAAATTCTATAGCAAGTGTAGTAGTATACAATTTTCTGCTCTGAGAATTACTTCTTATTTATTATCAAACAGTATTTCTTATGCCACTGATATCATTGAATAATTATACACACAAAATCTCAACTATAAACGCAGAGAAAACAATAAAGATCATAGAAAGATAGCCATGCACAATAAACACAATATTTTACCTTGGGAAACCCAACCTTGTGAGAAAACCCAACAATCCTTTCTTGAGGAGAAATTGTCTTTCAGCAAGGTTTACAAATCAGAAACTTGTCTAGATATTTGTGCCAATATTTTCAAAATACCAATCAAACTTCGACAAAGAACTACTAGTCCACAATAGTCAAAACCAATCAAATCAACTCAGTCAACGTTGGTCAAAAAGTCAAATTCTGTAGTCAACTCATCCTTGTCAAACTTAGCCCTGTAGTCAAATCCGCACATGTAGCAGCTGTCAAGGTCTTGACTCTGCAATCAAACCCTTACATGCAAACTATTTAACGCTTGGTCAAGTTGCAATCAAACTAGCCAAATAGTCGCAGCCAAACTCAGTCAATGTCTCACAAGTGTAGCCTCCAAGATGCTGGTCAAACTTGGTCAAACAAATTCACACATGCAACCTCAACAAGGGAGATAGAAATGATGATTAGAGATCAAAAATGACCCTTAGAAAATAGGTTTCTCCTTGCCAGAATTTTCTCCTTCACTAGAAAAGATTGAATGAGCTTGCTACGTTGATGATTCCACTCCTCACATGTCTATCTATTTATATAGAGCTCTAATGTTGAGTAGACCACATTACACAACCCCTCATCACAAGGAGACCCTTCATTAATTGATCTTGCCATACCACACAGTGAAATTTGTTATCCCATCTCCTGATGATGTACCTGGATACTGCATGGAGCCTCGGCATCCGTCCTCCAATGAGGACTATCATCCCTTGTACCTCATGCTCACATAACACCTCGGGTTGTCCTATCGAATGTTCACCCTACAACTCACTCAGGGTCACCTCCCTAAGTGTGAAGTTAGGGCTGGAGCATACGCTACCTCTACAACAACCCATGTACTCCCTAAGCTTGTACATGTTAGCTCGCACCCTGATCAAATTCGACCACTGAGAAGTCTCTCCCTGGATACTTTGCGTCCCAAGTTCCAACTAACTATCTTGAGCGAGCCTCTTGTGTCCTACTACTCGTGTTGAAGGGATCAGGGGACAACACCCAACTCCTCTGCGCCTGCAAGCAATGTAGAAGTGAGAGGCCCGCGAGCCCCCATGGACTCAAACAAGGCTCGTCTGCGTCCTCATCGATCTTAGGTGAACAACCCCCAATGGAATGTCTGTTGTCTCTATCAAGCCGTCTCCCTAGTGGTAATGCTCCAAAATCCCAATGGAAAGCATCACACCTCACTACATATGGCCAAGCAGCCCTGAGCTCCCCTACATAAGAACATGTATTTTTGTGCCCCATGGCACACGAATGCACTCAATTGCACACCTCTGTGCACTGCTAGACACCACTACCAACCGTCATATCATCTTGAATCATCTGGTATCGTTGTTGTGACAAAGTAGTTGTCACTCCATGTGAAACATCGAGTTGGTGTGAATTGCTCCTCTTAATCCACAATGAAGCCCGCACAACATGGTACTCCTCCATGCACCTTTGTGCTCCTCTGCAGAACACTGAACTTTGCGGCACAACTTTGCGCACCACTGAACACCTACGCCAACTGCTGCACCACCCTGCATCCTCGACCATCCCACATGCGTCCATGCATCCACTACGCTGCTAGCGAATCCACCACATGCTAACAGATATCGTACTATTGTGCCTAGCCTCGTAGCTCCTGCATCCAATATGCCAATAAGAGATCATTGTCTCCATACAATTCCTTGTCTGATGGCCTGCTAATGGCACCTCCTCCAACCAGCCCATGCTAGAATATGTTGATCATCCTACAATCCCATGCATGCCCAACACCACCGAACAACTCGCAGAGTTTGCGTTCCCCCTGTCAATCCAAACTGACACTAGTGTTGATGGAGAGTTGAAAGTGTGTGGGCGCTCGGTCACCGGATCCATGGCAATGCTAATACCATCACTAACCAAGCCCATGTTGTGACGGGCAATCCCACCGAGATCCCAACAACAATCTGACCCACATACTCCTCTAGTAATCTGCAGCCTCTGCTGAAATGTGCCCATGGATGTACGCAACCACCTAACCTTCTCCAACGGATACCAACTCAATACGTCTCGCCATCCAATCCCGAAGGAGGGATCGAATGTGCAATCTCCTATGTAAAGGACAAGCCCTCCATGCTGAAATTGTGCCATACTCAACTCAAGCCGCTGGCCCCTGCTGACCTGATCATCCCCTATGATTTGTCTAGACAACTCCACCTCTATCAATCCAATGCATAAGGGTGAGATAATAATGTTGTAGATCCCTTCAGTGCCTCTGAGGCGAACTGTGCTGAAATCCCAACGTGTGCCCTCCACGTTGCCCCTCGTTAGTGTCTATTCCCAAGAATGGTTGTGCATCCTCCTCCATCACGACCTCAATTTGAGCCTCCAACTGCTCTTCCACCGACAACCCATCATATAAAACATCCTCACTAGTCAGCTATAGGTGACTATCATCCGACAACTTTTTCATAGATCTGGATGCCTTTGTACCTATCGACTCCTCATCAATGGTGGAGACATCTCTTAGCACCTCATCAAAACTCAGTCAAAACACCAGGTACCTTATCAACTGTCAGTATCTCATCAACGGGTGTATGCTCAACTATCTCCTTGCAAACCACGACCCCTTCAACTACTTTTGCATCTTCTGCCTTGATCCTCCTCATCATCCCTACATAATTCCACTGAATTCCCACTAATTTGTGCATATCTCTTAGTTCATAGAACTCCCAAAAAGAGAACAGTGCATGAATGTCATGTCCCAATGATTGGTATCCCCTCCAATTTGCTACTAATAACTCCACATCAGTTGCAATTATGACTCTCCATCTTGATGCATTATCCATAATTTTGGGCATAGTGGATTTGTTGTATAATTAAGAATGGTCCTAATTCCCAATTGTGTTATGAATCAGCTACTCCCCCACATTAATCATCATTTGTTGCATCCTAATCACCTCATTCAAGGTTATTGCCATGTTTTTTTATTTTAACCGTTCTTTGGATCTCATGATTTCTTAGCTTTTTATTATGGTCTTGTCATCACTTGTCTTAAGGCCCACATCTTGGCCAAGATCATGCGTTGATACCACTGTAGTATCCCAAACTAGAAATACAATGAATACCAAAAACTTGCACTAAGCTACAACAAGAAAATACAACCATGCAAGCACAATTTTTACACAAGCAAAAATTAGATCGATAAACCTGAGCTTGCTAATGCAAGAATGAAATACCCAGGTGAAGATCTAGGCAAAACTCCAACTTAAATGGTTCAATCTGTCCCAATACACTACCCATAAAATTTTGTTGTTGTTGTTGGAGGTGAACTGTGATTTATGCCATCAAATTTGCTCCAAAAATTCCACAAAATTAACTAGAGGCTTCTCTCCCCCAAATCTACCAAACCCAGAAAAATCTTGGGCTAATTCTAGCTGGACCCGAAAAGTCCCAATATGTGCATATTACCCAGAAAATAGTGTTGTTGTTGCTACTGCTGCTAGTAGAGGAAAACTACAAAATGACCCCTAATACTGAAAATTTAGAGAGAGGCTCCTCACTCCCCAACCAATAAAACCCAGAAATATTTTGAGCCAATTCCAACTGACCCGAAATGCTCAAATAGTGTGAAAATGTCAGCGAAACCAACAATTCGCCCTGCTATAAGAATGAGGATTTTAGACCCTAATATCGCCCAAAAAATTCTGAAATTTTAACGACAAACTCCTCTCACAAAACCCATAAAAACCTAGAAAAATCTCAAGTTGAATCCACCAGTCATTGAAATCCCCAAAATCCATGTGTAGCCCTTCACAGTCTACGAGTGAGCTACATAAATCAAACTACAGCAAAAATGCACAATTTCCTTGAAGGGAAAGTCCTCCAAATCATTGCAAAATTCTTTCCTCAAGCTCCTGGCCAAAATCAACTCCAATACTTGGCAAAACACTATTGTTCAACCCCTGTAAAATAGCTAGAAATCCAACCCACAATAGTTGATCCTCCAATGATCAATTCGAACTACCTCTATGCCAAAGGAGTGGCAAACAAAGTGAATACCTGCAACAAAGCTATGTGGAAATCCTAAATTGGACACCCCAAATTACCTCACTAGGGAGACACTCGAAGTTCTCTGAAATAAGGGTGGAATTTCGCTTGGAAATTCCTTGTGCAAAACAGCATTGGTTGACATGGCTAAGCGGCTCAAGCAAACTCTCAAATTCTGAAATGAAATGCCAAAATAGAATAATCAAAATGAGATTCTAGTCTTCCTTTTATTTTTGTTTTCCCTTGCTCATACCATAGACCGATTTCTCTCACACTATGCTTTGATACCATGGTTTGATTTCCATTTTGGTAACCACCACAACTTATCTGCACTTTAATCTTTCTTTTCTCCTAAGTTTGGCCTTTTCTTCTTTCCAAAAATTATATTGATCCCTCATAACCCATTTTCCTAAGTATATTTGCCAAAAATATTTATTATTCGCCAAAATTCCAAAATTGAAAATTTCCCTTAACAAAATTATTAATTGGGGACATGACATTTGATGTGAAGCAACATACTAGACAACGAACTGTTACATGAAGCATTCAATAACATGTTACATGAACTTGTTTTGAAGCATGTTTCATCCAAGAATATTGATTGAAGAACATATAGTAAATGCAATTCTAAGAGTTGAGGATGGGACGTTTGTATATAATAATGATGTTGTTGTCTTGTAGATCATTAACTAGGAGGAACAAAGTCGTTCCAGAACAATGCCACCAGTTTGGTCAAAGTTTGATGACCCATATCCAAGCCTAAAGATACGAAATGTCGAAATAGGACCATAAAACCATTCTGCAACTTTCTATAAATTGCATTGTACATGTAACTAGATGCATTGAGGACACCACATATATAAAGGGGGTGGGAATGTAGTAAACCCAACTTAGGTTGATGCACCAGTATATACTAATTTGGCTGGTGAGCTGGGTTTTGTTGAGGCCTATGTGCCTATGTGTATGTCTTAGGTCGGTGGACTAGTGTACAAATGATTTTCAAGGCCGAGGTGCATGTGTGGTCAGCCCAAAGCAGTGTTGCAAGAACACCCTCCACCCCCCTACTCCCCTCCACGCACCAGACCCTGAAATTGAACACCATGTGGAACTGTGACCAAAACACCCTCAAAATTGTGCTTCCAAAAAGCAGAACCATGCTTCGAGATGGATTTGCACAGTTCTTAGAATTTTGGAACCGTTATGTGACGAATTGTGCTTCCTACACGCTCCCTAGGTGCACTCCATTGATGTTCCCTAAAGGTAATGTTAAATTCTTAAAGAAAATTTCCTTAAATTTTTAACATTACAATTAATTGAAAAAGGATGCTTGGGAGCGGTCGTCATCGGACTTCATATGGAGAAAATAGAATTTCATATCCCATTTAAAATTCGACAAAATTAATACTTTTCAAGATTTTGGGATCAATGGGATTATGGCATTTCATTAGAATCCATCATGTACAAGGGTATGTGATTGGCATTTAACCAAGAGCACCAAGCCCTATATTGACCCTAGTGTTGCTGGTGTTGATCGTTGAACTCCTTTGTCATGGCCTTATAAAAAATGTACCCTTCACTCAAACCAAAATAATTGATCAAGCATGTTTAGCTTTTTCTACCATATTTTATGGCTTGGATTACACGGTTTGAACAAAATTGGGCGACATTGACTAATGTCCCTAAAGAATCGAGGTAGAGGCAAAGGCTAGACAAGAGGAGAAGAATGAAGGATGATACTAGTGATGAGGATCTCAATATAAGTGATGGTGGAACATTGTTTGTGAAAGGGTGGTGAAACATGTGTGGCAATGCTAGCCCACAGCTACAACATTTAGTAAAATGGGTGCTTTTACAATTGGTGAACACCTCTTTTGTAAAGAGGTGTTTAGAAACTAGCTTAGTTTATTTTTTCTAGACCTTTTAGTCTTTCATATTTCAGTGTGTACATGGCCTATTTTGTAAACACAACTATTTGGTGCAGAGAATGGGGTGTGTTGCGTTGGGTTGTGTAGGCTGACGAGGGATGTGAGCCTATTGGTTGGAGGCTACTAGGTTTTGGTACCTTGCTCCTATTCATCTTGGGTACTGGACATCTTTTTGGCTTGGGTAACCATTGTCATTGTGACGTCATGGCCTCAACTCAAGAGTGAAAAAGATGACCTTATCAAATCACATCCATCAACACATCCACTAGCCAAAGTTTACCAAAAATGGTTCTCTTCTCAAGTGCCATATAAATAGTGTAACTGAACCAGCACCTTGTCCTATCCCTACCTATAGTTTGTCTAGCTAAACAAACTCCCATAGTCTAGATCTTTTTGCCTCCAACTGGGATTAAGAATTTGAAGGGATACCATACACTCACAACAAGCCTACTTCTCCATATGTTGATCAATGAACCTTCGCTTCCACCTCCATTCCACTCCACCATATTAAAATCCCCTCCCACAATCCACTTTGTTGTTGGGAGACAAGAGGGCCCTCCAATCCCAAAAGGCAACCCCTCCTTGAACTAAGATGAGGAGGGGGCATTGCACAAAACTCAAGAACTTGATCCTATACCAAAATAGTGACCCAGACACAACAATCCTTAGATTCCACCCATAATAAATCAGAACACTCTAGAAAGAAAAAGCAGTGGAAATCATCCAACCTCCACTACCATGACAATGCTTTGAACCCAAAGAAGGCCCACTCCAATAGTAATTCACCGGATTCTTAATCCTAAGTCCGATTCACTTGACCTCCTATAACAAGAACATATCTGAATGTAACCAGTACAACACACCGCTAGCAATCTACGTGTGACTAAGAAGTCCACCATATCAATTGGCCAACAACAAACCATCAAGCATCCAACAATCTGGCGAGTGAATCATCGCATCCTTATAGGACTTCATTCATTGATAAGGACATGAAACACTAACTAACTTGTTTGCACGAGAAAGGGTGCAAAGTCTCTTCTATTTCTGAGACTTGACTTGCAATCCCAACTCAATCTCCATACCACTAGACCCCTAACACACGACAGTCCCCATCCTCTCTAAGATAGAAGCCCAAGGTAACCAATGTTATTGTTACCCTATCACCAAGGAAGCACTAGGAACCAACAAGTAACCATCTGAGCACTAAAAGCCCAAGCAAAACCAACTTCAGCAAAAGAGGGAATGCTCACACCTAGTAACCAAACCATCATATCCTAAAACACCTAAGCCACCACTAGGACCATTAGAAATAGTGTCACGTACTCCTAAACCTGTACCCCCACCCAAGGAAACACCTCCTCCAAAATCTAAACCCCCTAAAGATCCACAACATATAACACCCTACTTAAAGGCCACAGAGGAACCCCTCACTCCTACATGCTAAGAAGGAGTCAAGCTCGAACTTGCTAACTTCTTGACATTGGGCCTGGAAAGAGAGCAATCCTGAATAAAAGAGAAAAAAAAAAAAAAAAAAAGGTACCCTAAGCTTGACATGCAAAGTAAGCATTCGGTGAGTTGAGATATCAAAATTTTTGTTGTTTAACTCCATCAATAATGCAAACTAAGATGAATGAGGGAAGCTTCCACTTCAAATCTACCTCTAAATGCATCAAGTTAGATAGGAATAAGAACTTTATTAAATTGTCGGGAAAACAAATCAACAAACTCGCACATATCAAATACAAGGGTCAAAGTAAGCATTCGATGATTTGAGATATCAAAATCGTTGTTGTTTGAACTTTGACTCCATCACTAGTGCAAACTAAGATGAATGAGAGAAACTTCAACTTCAAATCTACCTCTAAACACACCAAGTTAGCAACTAGGAATAAGAACTTTAATAAACTAGCAGGAAAACAGATCAACAAACTGGCACATACCAAATACAAGGGTAGGGAATTCTAACCATATTAGATAATTAGCCTATCCATAATCCCCTGCATTAAGCTCTATCTGCCACTACCAGTCATAAGCAAGGGAACCAACAATGTTCCAAGTACCATAGGGTAATGTCCCCTCTCAAATGATTAACAAAGGGACAACTCATTAGCTCATTCTCAACTTCCATGGGCTAGAGTCGTAAGGGAGACATTAATAAAGCGGGGTCAACTAATAAATAAAATGTCACGAGTCATGATGACTTTAGAAAGTAACGTTATAAAGTGACAATAATAAAGGTGAAGGGACACATTAGGAAAAGCAAATAAAATTTAAAAGAAGAGAGAGGGAAAATAAATTCAGATTGGAGAAAAAACAAGAAATTTGAAAAACGGGGACTTAAAAGAGGAGAAATTGATTTTCCTCTCATCATTATGCATTGAGTCTCTAGAAGATTATATTGGGGAGCTTAACATCTCACCTCTTCCTTGGACAAAAACCATTGGAGGAAAGTTGGTTTTGATGGGTGATCACCCACCCTAAATGGATAGAGGAGGGATCACTCGGATCTCTCATTACATTTATTAGTTGAAGAAGACCAATATCGTCATTATTCAAGACGATTAAATGGACTTGGCTCAGGGGAACTTGTCCCAACACGCAGGTCTGTTGGTCTGCTAATTTGTGGAGGGGCTCAAGACATCTTGCTAGAAGAATCGATTGGTGATTTTGGTGGTTGCAAGGATGAGTAGAAGGGGATCACATTAGTTGAGGCTAAGGCAAGGAATCGATCCGATGTCTAAGGAGAATCGCACACACAAGAGGAGGTCAGAGGAGTGGATTCATGATTGTATCAACAAGCAGGAGGGCTCATAATAGTGAACCACGAGCGGCAGAGCTAAAGGGATTAGATCACAAGCCAATTTCATCACACAGCAATCAAACACCAACTCGAAAATTCTACGTGTGGGCTTGAGGAGATTGTATAGGTTGGATGAGAATCGTTTCGGCCTCAAGGGGGTCGTAACAGTCTTAAGAGGATTAAACCTGATGTTGATCAAGCCGCACGGCTACCAGTGGATTGTCTCCCAAGTCGTGGTAGTGTTCATGTCAAGGCACTCGTGGAGGTGACTATTTATACGAAGGAACGGATCGATTTTCCCACTCTTGATGGTTGTGTGAAGTATAAGGGATTAGTTCTATTTTTCATAGAGTATACTGTGAAAATTTGAACTCTGAAATTCTACTCAGTCACTGATTTATTTCTCCTACTTATTTTCACAATAAGTTATTTATGAAAAACCCTTCAATAAATTTTGAAATAAATTCTACTACAGCTATAACATTTATACATATAAAAAAAAAGAACAATAGAATACAAGCACAAGAACCAATCACATCAACACAGTTATTTCTGGACAATTGTCCCCGGAAAAACCAAATATGGGAAAACTGGCGCAGCAGATGAGAGTTTATATATTAATCTTCAGCAACAATTTCTTTACAAGGAATGACTGGCAAAATAACTGAGAAACTGTAGAAAGACATCTGAGATCATTTTTCTCCTGATCTCTGAAGAACTTTTGACACCCGGGAGGCACTCTATCCCTCTCTGTGTCACCTCTACGTCCTTCTCTGTGCAGAGACTGCGTGAGATTGTGTCACTAATGCGATGTCTCTCTGTGCTACCTCTCTGCCCCTTTGCTTCCTTCTTCCTCGAATTCTGGTTGTTGTTGAAGCCCTCTGCTTCCTCTGCCCTGCAACTCTCCCTCTGAAAACAAATTCTATGCTTTGAGAATTGACTTCCCTCAGGTTCCTGAGTGTTTGCCTGGCTTGCTTTCCAAATGACCCTCAAGCCTTCTTTTATAATCTTCTCATTGACAAATCGATGGCCCAGATTAGAAGTCTAATCAATGGCTGAGATTAAGTCTTGACTTGATCTTCGTTCTCTAGAAGATTCACACTCTGCTTTATTAATATCCATTAATAATTTAACTTCCCTAGGTTTAGACTTAGGGTCCCCATCAAAATAATTAATTATTTTAATAAAACATTAACCAAGTGGAATTTCCACAAACAGTTTCTGGGTTCTTTGGAATGTTGTTGTCCAAGCCTCCTCACCAAATTTAAGACTTAGATCACTTTATGATGCTACAAAAATCAACACTCCCTCTTAGCGAGGAAAGTGTTTTAGCAATTTGCCTATTGCATACTGCTCTGACCCTGAAGCACCCTCCACGTTGTTGATGCTTTGTTGTCACCCCTCGTCTGTTGCGTTACTGCCTTCTGTACTGCTACCCATGACATTGTCATTGTCACTGCCTCATATGTACTACAGCGCCCTCTCAAATTCTGCACATGTCCATCTCTACTACTGAAACAAATTCTTGATCATTCCCATCTTCTCTCTAAAATAAACAAACTTTGTTCTTCCCAGAGCCTTAGTAAGGACGTCTACCACATGTTCTCTTGTCGGAGTGTACTGCAACTTTACAGCTCGTCGTTGAACACAGTCTCTGATAAAAAGACACTTGATGTCAAAGTGCTTCGACCGATCATGAAACACAAGATTCTCAAAGAGTTTAATGCAACTCTAATTATCACATAGAATACTGGTTGCTTCCATCTTCTCCTTGAGTAGATTCACAAGCAGCTTCAGCTACACATGAAGTTGTGCTTGTTGCCATATATTCCACCTCAGCTGAACTCAGAGCTATGGACTTTTGTTTCCTACTGCACCAAGAAGTCACTCCTGATCCAATGTGGAAACAATACCCACTGGTATTTTTCCAATCTACTAAACTTCCAGCCCAATCTGCGTCAGTGAACCCACTGAGTTTGATGTCATTGCCTCCGGTGTATCTTAATCCATGCTCGCTTGTTCCTTGTATGTATCTAAGAACATGCTTGGTTGTTGCCCAATGTGCCCTACTTGATTCCACCACAAACTGACTGAGGGTATTGACAGTGTAACAGATGTTTGGACTTGTCTTGACCAGATATGTTAGGGACCCTATGAGCTGTTTGTATAAGGTAGGATCAGCCTCATCATCTTCGGATACATCAATCTTCTCCCAGTTGGTGATCATTGGAATAGCCATGGGTCTAAAATCCTACATCCTGAACCTCTTCAGAATTTCTATAGCATATCTTCCTTGACCAAGGAAGATTTCTCCCTTCTCCTGCCAAACATCCAACCCCAGAAAATAATGCATCAATCCCAGATCCTTCATGTCTAATTCTGCAGCTAGGTTCTCCTTTCAATCCTTGATGAGCCTAGATGAGCCTGTCAGGAACAGGTCATCCACATACAGCACCAGTATTAGTGGCTCATTCCCTACTGTCAGATAGTAGAGACTAGGATCTGCGTCACTCTTGACGAATCCCATCTTCTGCAAGTAACCGTCAATCCAACCATACCAAGCTCTAGGCGGTTGTTTAAGTCCATACAAGGCTTTCTTAAGCCCACATACATGAGTCTTCTACTCATGTGTCTCAAAGCCCTCTAGATGTTCGATATATACTTCTTCTTCTATCACCCCATTCAAGAATGCAGTCTTGACATCCATCTGGTGAATCTCCCACCTCATCTGCACTGCAAGGGATATCACGGATCTGATAGAAGTATATCTGGCTACTGGGGCAAAGGTTTCTTCATATTCTATCCCCTCCTTCTGAGCACACCTCTTAGCCACGAACTTGCCTTTGTATTTTTCTATGCTGCCATCTGCAGCATATTTGATCTTGTAGATCCATCTCGAACCTACAACTGATCTATCCTGAGGCTTAGGAACCACTTCCCAGACGTCATTAGTCATGATGGAGTTGTATTCTTCTATCATTGCATCTACCCATATCTGATGTTATGCTACCTCCTGGAAACTAGAGGGTTCCCCAACCTGAGCCACCAAGGTTTGGTACTTGTCAGGTTGCCTGCATTGCCTCTTCTAGTTTCTAGGAGCTCTGACAAACTCTTCTACATCCCTCAGAATCTGTCGTAGTTCTCGGCTCGTCCTACCGCTAGTAGAGGGTGGATCTTCCTGCTCCTCCTCTTGTGAATCTTCTAGAGATAAAACTCTTGGATCATTGTGCCCTGGAGAAGCACTGGTGTTAGTTTCAACTGGTCGATGAGGCTGGACGAGTGGATCATCCTCTAACTGTGTTTCAGAAGGCATCTGCCGAGATTTCCTGAAAGCTCTATCCTCCATGAACTTTACATCTCGTCATACTACAACTTTCCTATTTCCAGGAATGTAGATGCTATATGCCTTAGCATTCTCGCTATATCCCACCAAATATCCCTTTTCTACAGTTTGATCCAATTTCTTCCTCTTTTCTTCTGAAACATGGCAGTATGCCAAAGTTCAAACTACCAAATATCCTGAAATGGCTTACCTCTGGCTTCCTACCAGTGAAGACACTCTCTGGTGTAATCTTTCCTAGTGCCTTGTGAGGAATTTTGTTCTGAGCATACACAGTTGTACTGCATGCCTCCGCCCACAAGAATTTGGGCATATCTTGAGCATACAGCATTGCTCTCGCTGCTTCAACAATAGTTCTATTCTTCCTTTCTGCTACTCCATTCTGCTCTGGATTATACAAAGCGGTCCACTCCCTTTTGATGCCTTCCATTGCGCAAAACTAAGTGAAGTTTTTAACAATATATTCTCCACCATTATCTGACCGCAATATTTTTATCTTCTTTCCTATTGAATTCTCAACCAGAGCCTTAAACTCTTTGAATAGATCAAAGGCTTCATCCTTGGTCTTTAGAAAGTAGATCCAAGTTTTCCTGGAATGGTCATCAATGAAGGTGACGAAGTACTCGGCACCACTAAGAGCTCTGTGGGACATAAGTATGCAGATGTCCGAGTGTATTAATCCCAACACACTCTTAGCACTATTATTGCTCTTAGGGTAAGCTTCCTTAGCATACTTACCTAGTACGCATCCTTTGCATACATCATCTCGCTTGGCGCTCAATTCTGGAACTCCTGTGATGGTCTCTTTGAGAATTCTTAGAGCCCCATGGTGCAAGTGCCCCATCCTTTTGTGCCATAGCTCATTCAAATCCTTCTCACTATTGTTGCCTATTAGTGCCATTGGCGATTCGAGCTACAACTTACACAGTTTGTTGCTCTTGACTCTGATTTGTGCCTTCTTCTTCCAACTCAAGTGTTTGATATATACTCGTTTTCCAATGAAGTATACATCATAGCCTTTGTTCTTCAGCTGAGACACAGAGAGTAAGTTCATCCCCAACCGAGGCACATGCAACACATTGGTAGCCCGAAGCTTATTCCCAGCTTCATTTTGAAAAACTATGGTGCCTCTTCCAATAGGGATACATTTCGCCTTATTTCCCATGGTGATCTTGAAGTTCATTTTTTCTTCTTGATAGCTCAACAAACATTCTCGTATTCTCGTCATATGAGAAAAAGCTCCACTATCAATACCAAACCTCTGAGGAAGCAAAGCTTGATACGCAAGCGAAATCTTCTTCCAATCTAGAAGCCAATACAGAGATGTCGTGATCCATCCTTTCTTCCGTGTTTTCCCTTTTCTCTGGAGAACTGCGTGAACCCTTCCGAGTTGTTGCTATAGCGGCATCTAGACTTCGTTCTAATGCAGAATCTCCAATCTTGTTCACTGATCTTTTCTCTGATACCATGTGAAAATTTCAACTCTGAAATTCTACTGTAGATACTGATTTATCTCTCCTACTTATTTTCATAATAAGTTATTTATGAAAAACCCTTCAGTAAATTTCAAAATAAATTCTATTGCAACTATCACAATTATACATATAAAGAAAAGAACAATAGAATACAAGCACAACAACCAATCACATAAACACAATTATTTTTGGACAATTGTCCCTGGAAAACCCAATGTGGGAAAATCGGTGCAGCAGATGAGGGTTTATATATTAATCTTCAGCAACAATTTCTTTACAAAGAATGACTGGCAGAATAACTGAGAAACTGCAGGAAGACACTTGAGATAATTTTTCTCCTGATCTCTGGAGAACTTCTGACACCCGGGAGGCACTCTATCCCTCTCTACGTCACTTTTGCGTCCTCTGCACATAGACTATGTGAGACTACGTCATTAATGCGTTGTCCCTCTGTGATGCCTCTATGCCCTTCCGCTTCCTTCTTCCTCGAGTTCTGACTGTTGTTGAAGCCCTCCACTTCCTGCGCCCTGCAACTCTCCCTCTGAAATCGAATTCTATGCTCTGAGAATCGACTTCCCTCGGGCTCCTGAGTGTTTGCTCGACTTACTTTCCAAATGACCCTCAAGCCTTCTTTTATGATCTTCTCATTGACAAATCAACGTCCCAGATTAGAAGTCTAATCAATGGCTAAGATTAAATCTTGACTTGATCTTCGTTCTCTAGAAGATTCACACTTTGCTTTATTAATATCCATTAATTATTTAATTTCCCTAAGTTTAGACTTAGTGTCCCCATTAACATAATTAATTATTTTAATAAAACATGAATAAATTGGAATTTCCACAAATAGTTTCTAGGTTCCTTGGAATGCTGGCATCCAAACCTCCTCACCAAATTTGAGACTTAGATCACATTCTAATGCTACAAGAATCAACAAGTGAACTGATGGTTGTTAGGAGGAGAAGGAAGGAGGCTAGGAAGTTATAAAACCAAGTCGCAGCAAGATAGTGGAGAGAATTATATGCAAGAGCAAATTTCCTCTCTCACTCTCTCAATCAACAGACTACAATTCGAGGGAGGATAATTTCAACTTTGGTTTGTGGCTTCGGGCTCACCTTTGTGGACAGCAATCAATCCTCATATCATGTTGATATCTTCAAGTATCTTATCATGTGCATTATGTTCTAGATATGTCATTAGTTTTCTATAGTTGAATAGATCAAATCGACTTTATCTTATTTATCACACGTCTTTTCCCGCATGAAATATTTGTGTTGAAATTTTTGCAATTATGCCTCACATGCATTATAAATAAATCGAACAAGCAATTTCCTCCTGAGATCCCCAATATAATCACCTAAACCAAACCAGCAAGCACAACAAACAACAAAAATTCTCAGTGGAGATTCGCAGGGGTGTTTACAGAGTGTAACACCTGGCAAACTCCGTTGAATTTCCACAACCTCGGGTCTAGGTTAGAGTCTTAAAATCACTAATGCTACCAAACCAAGAATCTCAACCATGAACTACTTTGCACAGCGGCAATATAAAGCAGTAAATCACGCATGCACAAATATACATAGTTTTTAACAAAATTGTACAATAATGTACAACCTCAATCTTCGTTATATTAAATCAAATCTGAGTAATACAACAGTCTATGGTATACAAGATACAATGACAAACATATTGTGTAGACTCAATGGTGTATCTTGTCATGTCGGTCCTTCACTTTCGTACTACTCACAAGCGGGCCTCCTAGTCCTTCACAGGACAACACATAGAGACTCCAAGAGGGTTGCCACCTAACACTGCTACACGTCACTTTTGTAGCATGTACACAGACTGATCCAATCTATTCTCTGGGTAGGCCTAATTCCCGAGCTTCAAATTGCCAAGCTAGCAGTCACCTTTGTCCATCAAGGTACTGCACTTCGGTACCAATCTTCACCCAACCTTCAGCTCCTCTTCGCCACTTCAAGATAGCTTGTCTAGGGCTAATTTGGGTAGCCAACACACTTCCCTCCACCAAATCAATGGCACCCAATACTACATTGTGAGATATGCACCGATTAAGGCTCACGATCACCCAATCACGCCTCCAAATTCGCTCCCATAGGCTGCATAAATAAACTGATCCAAATTTGGTCACTTCCTTGACCCAACACACACCAAATGTTGTTGTTCTGAACTTGCTGCAATTCTAGGACTGGTTAGGGCACTAACCACAGTCCCTAACAACTCATCAAACTAACCCAGAATTGCTCTTACTGGTTGCAGTTGTCCTCCAAAGAGATGTTTCCCTCCACGATGCTCCTTAAGGGAAGTTTCAAGCCCAACACAAGGATCTGTCACCCCAAAAGAGTTGCAGCACCCTACAGAACCTTGTCTAGGCCTGCGACAGCCTCTTAGGAGGACTATCTACCCTCCAGCAAGCCCTTAAACTCCCTCATTGTCCCTTCCTTCGTTGCAGCTTCCAAGAACAAGGCATCAGCCCTCCAACCAGCAACTATGTCCTCAAACGAACCCCTGAAACAACCCTTAAACTTTTGTTGCTCAAACCTTCTCTTGTTGCGGCTGGGGCACAGAAATATTTCTCTCCAACGAGTTCTTCTTGTAGTTGTATGTTGCACAAATGGATGAGGAATAGGCCTCATACTCACCCTCTATTTATACCAAAGGGAGGGGCTTCCTAAAACGTCACACAAGGGCTTCCACAACTTGTCACATGCCTAAAACACCTTATGTCTGCCTCGACATACATGTGCAAACCCATCATATAACTTCAAAAATTCATATCTCCATTTCTACAACTCGAAATTCAACGATTCTCTAAGTGTTGGATTATCCTTTCCCCATGTAAAAATGTGCTCCTGGAAATGTCCAAAACACGATTTGGTGCAAAACCCCATGGTTGGGTTCCAAGCCCACAAGTGACCCTTGTGGTGCTTTTCTCTCCAAATCTTGAACCATAGGGCTTGGAGCACCTCCCAAGCTACACAAATCAACAAACTATAGCATCTATACTAAACAAAAGGCATATGTATCTCAAACCCAAACCCCTGTAAGAATTTGAGGATGTACCCTTGCCCACATAATTCTGTAGACACCAGCAATTGAAAGTTTCTTCATCCATCATGCAACACAAAAAAAAGAACTCCCTAAATATATACACCCATCAAAATATTCCTTGTTGTCAACAAGGAAGAAGTTGAGGGCTAGAACATCATTTTTGAAGTAAGGTTGAGAAGAGATCTCAATCTCCTCAAGTGGGGCCTCTACATGAGGTTGCACTAGATTCTCCCTAGTGGTTGGATTCCCTTTGCCTACCATTGAGTCCTCCCCTGCAACCACCATAGTCTTGTCCCCATTTAGCACTACAAGCCCAAAGACCTTTGCTAGCTAAATCAACCCTCCAAGAGGGGACACCCATCCACAAACATCAAGCTAACCATTGTCTAACAATCTACACTTAAGCTAATCACAAGCTCACACCCATTGGCACTCGCATTACCACTTTCATATTGGGTGAAAAGGAACCCTTCTTAACACTAGCGAACCCAGCATTCAAGTCACATGCCACCACCCAAGCTCCATGGATCACATTTCTACAGTGTTGACTTTTTGTAGCTCGAGCAGGTACTTCTACACAAGCCTTTTCTCTAGGCGTGCAAAATTCGTCCACATTCTCCTTAGAACACTTGCTCTAGTGTGAGCAAGTTGCTAATGTAACTTAGCCTAAGTATAACTTAGGAAAAATCACATATTAATATGTTGGCTTACTGGGCTAAATGTAATTTAGGGAATGTAAAGTAAATTACTCTAGTAAGTTTTGATCTTAGTGGTTGATCTCAAGTGAGGCGAAATCTAATCGTGGTCATTAATCCCTTTGATATTAGGGTTAGGGTTAGAGATTCGGTTCAATGTAAAGTTATAAAAGCAAGGTTGAGGAAAGCAGAAAGGCACACTAAAGTTGCACAAAGGCACACTAAAGCTGCACAAGATTAAGAGCGACATCTTAGTGACCAATGTATTAGATCCGAGGGAGTCCAAAGAGGCAGGAGATCTAGATCTACAAAAAAGATCAAGCACCAAACTAGGGCAAATTTGTTGGTTTAGATACATGTTAATTGTATCATGTACTTTTTTAAGAAAGTCATTATCACAGGATGGGAGCCCACATAAGTTTGGTGTTTTTTAATGAAAAACTTGTTTGGGAAAAAATTGTTTGTGTCATGATGAATAAGATTGGTTATTTAATTTGCTTCTACTAAATTTGTTAGGAACCTAGTCGTGTGTTTATTTAGTAGATCATTTTTCTGCTAGGAATTAAGTACCAGGTGCCAGGTTTGCAGAAATGTAACATGGTATCAGAATTGGATCTCTGAAAACCAATCACGAGAGCACAAGGAGCCAGGTTTGTACAGTGATCATCAGAGCTAGAAAAAAATGGGAATGAGTCTCGAAGTCGGGTGGGCCACCAACCAAGCCATCTAGCCACATGCAAGGGAAGCATGTGCGTGATTCACATTGGCAAAGGTTTTAAACCCGCAGGAATACAAGATAAGTCAACCCAATGCAAAGTGCCAAAATCATCAACAAGTTGGTGTATCGGGCTAGGAAGCTACAAAATAGCCACTAAACAAGTCGGAGAAGTTGCACATAGAAGTGTCATGAGCAAAAGACTCATCACCTAAAGCCAGTGAGCATCTCGAGCCCGAGGTGCGACAAGGGCAATTCATATGGACAACAAGACTAGGTAAGGCTCAAGTTCAACCGCCACAGCCAGCGCATGCGTGTTGGAAACACTGAGAGGGCGGTGAATCAGTATTTCTTTTCAACTGTTAATTATTTCCACATAGATTCTACACAATTACAGACAGAGAGGTGTATAATGATAATATTAAGAATTAATAAGAATTTCAATCATCTTTCTAATAATAGTATACAATAGATGAGTGAAGGCACCAACCCTTTTAATGAAACAAGCACCAACCTGTTGCCAGGCACCAACTTGGACTTTGATAAGGCTCCGACCTCTAGGGCTTTGACCGTATCTTCTCAAGGCACCAACCTTGTGTTTAGGAGCTCCTACTCCAAGGACACCAATCCTTCTTTGCTTGGTTTAATAGAGAATATGAATAGTACTTACTTGAATGTTCTTGACATATTCATCACTGTATTATTTCTTCCAAAATTCTTCACTGACTTCACTGTCCAGTCAACTTCAAAGATGCTCCACTGCCCAATCACCTTGCTGTTTGTTGACTTCAATTTCAGAATTAACTTGCTTCACTATTCAGGTGTAAGTATCTTCACTGTAAGTCCTTCACTATTCAAGGTGTTCACTGTACTTGGTCCGAATCCTGCACCATCAATCTAGCACCATCAATTCTGCACCACAGTTTGCACCAAGAGTTCACCACACAGGACTAATACTTCTGCGCTATTCAATGCTTTTCGAAAAGATTTTCTCACTTCACAATGGGCTGAGCTTTGTCACCCAACAAACAATTGTAGAGTCCAAGCTCTGTTGCTAAGAGTAGCTGTCTGTTGTGTGCGAGTTTAGTCCTCCAAACTATCTGTGATATCCAAGCTCTGTGGTGGAGACAATCCTTCTCATACCTGAGCCTCCAAATTGTATATTACAGTGGGTCTGAATGTCCTGAGGCACAGTGATTTAGGAGTATATTACAGTGAGCAAGGTCCGAAGATAATGTAGGTTACACGAAGATAGCACAGGCACAAAGGTTTTACAATAAGACTGCACCACTGTTTCAAGTCACGGCAGGTCCAATGGTAAGATAGCACAGGTCTGTGGAGTGATCCGAGCTACAGCAAGGGATTCCAAGCTGTTATGTATGTGCACCAAGCCACAAAAATAGATCCAAGTAGAAACAGGTCTGAAATATGAAGTGGTCTGAAACTATTACAGTGGATAAGCTGCCTGGAGGTGTCAAATATCTTATTTAAAACTCAGAAACATTCATTCGTAGACCCTTTCTCCTTAATTTATGCTTCCTTTCTTTTAAGATCACGAGTTGTGAACTGTAATACTCCTCTGTGTATAATCACCGAATTGAGTGTCCAAAAAGAAGAACGAAAAACCTTGTATATATAGTCTTATTTCAATGCTAAATGAAAAGACATGTCTCCACATGTAGGCCGACAAGGGATGGCTAGGACAGGTCGGCTCCAAGACCAGAATAATTTCCTTAACTTGAAAAATTCATATCTCCCAAACCGCTTGGAGTTTTGGGGCGTGTAAGGGCTCATTAGAAAGGGAAAATTATGCTCTAAAGGATGGTGAAGGTCTCACAAAGAAATTCTGCTTCTCAGATTGTGAAACATATTTTTCTTTGTGACTGTCCTTAAATTTTATGCATAAAAAGATTGGAACAGCGTGGCTTCTACATTGTTTGGTTTCTTCATTGTTATTAATGTCATGTAGTATCATGTATCAACAATGTCATCATATACTAATGCAGTGATATGTCATAGTGCAGCCTTCATCTCAGTCAAAGTCATATTGACATCAATGACAATCTAAATTAACAGTGTGCTCACAAAAGAGGGTTGGCTCAAGCGATGGAGGCAACCTGCAGAGAGAGTTGAATCATCGCAGATAGACCCATGGGCAAATAGGAGACTGCAACAACCATTAAAAGTTAGGAGATATGAAGTGCAAGAGAAAGCCCAAGAAGAGGGTGAAGGCTATGTTGTCCAATAACTGCCAACAATCAAGAAACTCGGCCACCCAGCCACAAAGGGTAGTCATTGAGTCACGACTATAGATTAGCAAACAGACAGGTCAACACGAGCACAAATAGAATTTTCATTAACAGGAAATTGCAGCAAGAGGAGACCAACAAGTTACATGGTATTATAATTTATTAGGTTGGTGTGTGGGGTTGACAGCAAGCAATCTATGTGCATGCAGGATAGATAGTCGAGGTTCAGCGCATGAAGAAAACAACTCAACGGATATAGGATCTATAGCCATTGTGTGGAGTTCGTTCTGCACAGGTGTCGGTCCAAGGAATAAGTGTGTTAGTTAAGCTAAGTCAGCGCATGGATGCCACCGCAGGGACAAGAAAAGGATTATCCCATACACGGGTGTTGAGTGTTGTAACCAACAGGAAGAGGCACAGCCAGCCAAAATTGTCAAGAGTCACAAAGAATTTTTCTTCTTCATCAAAAAAAATTGTTTTTGGAACAGTTTGACCAATTGGACAGAGATGGATATTGGTCTTAGGTTTGAAGATCATTTGGAAGGGTTGTCTAACTACAACATCTAGAATGAGAGAATTTCGTTGGTGTTAGAGAGCGAGATCTTGGAGTTTTTAGAACAAACTCAAATACCTCTTATTAATGCAAAGCTTCTGGAAAACTCCAATACCTCTTATTGATGCAAATCCTTTGCCACCCATAAGAAGAAGGATGTAAAAGTCAGGTGGATTACCCTAGACAGAGTGAAGAATCACATTATTCCTCATTTATCGGGGAAGAAAATGCTAGAGAAATGTGGGAACCATTGACCAAGCTATACCAGAGCAACAACCAAAACTGGAAAAGGTATTGAGAGAGAAACTTTAGGTCACCAAGATGTCCAAGACTGAGACAATTTCTTCTTATCTCACCGTAATATCTCAAGTATGAGATGAGCTTGTTGCAATAGGGGAGAAATTGTCAGACTCTGACATAGAAAAGACTCGTGAGGAGGCTCTACGTGGCAACCATGTAAAAGGTGAAGAAGATGAGAACATTGCTCTTTCAGGTCATGCAAGAAAGCGCAAGGGGACTACCAAACTGAACAAGGGAGAGGAAGGACCATCTCATGATGGGAAGAAGTGTGAAAATTCGTACTACTCGGAATCCTACTACAACAACTAATGGAAAGTCCATGGCTATGATGCATGGTTTGTGGATAGTGGGGCATGCATCTGGCCATATGGCAAGAATGAGGGAAGTGCTCTTTAATGTTTCAAAAACACATTTAGACATGCATGTGAAAGCTCGTATGAGTACCATGCATGCAGTGAAAGGGGTTGGAATAGTGTTTTTCAAGCTAGAATCAAGAGAATCCCTGGAGGTGGTAGACATGTTATATGTCCCAGAGCTAAAGATGAATTTTCTCTCAGTCTCGGGTCTAGAGGACGAAGGATATGATGTTCTACTCCAGAAAGGACAATTATTCATACATATAGAGGGAGCTACAAAGGACACAAAAATAAGGCTTGGTGTCAAGAAGGTTAAGTTCTTCAACCTATAGGACTAGCATGTAAGCAGATCCCAGGTGAATTTCAACCAAGGATTGATGTTAGTGACAGATATTGAGTACGAGGCTCTAAAGATTGGGCTGAGACCGAGGATTCAATTTTCTAATTTGGAAGATGAGCAGGAGGCCTCCTCTAGATTTGTCTGAACTAGTTGGTATGAGGTAACATTAAAGGTTGCTAAGGAGCAACCTCCTATAAGCATGCTTGGGAGAAACACATCTTCAGTGCAGATTCCAATGCAGGTAGCAGGGAAGTCTTCTAGTTCAGAGTGAGTAGCTACAACAATGAATGTTTTGATGGGATTGGAGACAATTCCAGGTGGAGGAAGTTCTTCAAGAAATACCTCCCTCGCTAAGAGGAAGTGTTAATTTTTTGTGGTTCGGTCAACTACTTTTGCACAGGCCTTGTGTCTAGGTGTGAAGAAATTGCCCACATTCTCCTTAGAACACTTGCTCTAGGGTGAGCAAGTTGCTAATGTAACTTAGCCTAAGCCTAACTTAGGAAAAAACACATATAAATACGTTGGCTTAATGAGCTAAAAGAAACTTAGGAAAAGTAAAGTAATTTACTTTAGTAAGTTTTAATCTTAGCCATTGATCTCAAGTGAGGGGAGATCTAATCTCGGTTGTTAATCACATTGAGATTAGAATTAGGCTTAGGGATTTAATTCGATATAAAGTTATAAAATAAAGGTCGAGGATAGGAGAAAGACACACTACAATGGCACAAGATTGAGAGCGACACCTTACTGATAAGTGTGCTAGGTCCAAGGGAGTGTAGAGAGGTTGGAGATCTAGATCTGCAAAAAAGATCAAGAATTGATCTAGGGAAGATCTGTTGGATCAAATCTAGATTAATTGTATTCAATATTTTCTCAGGCGGGTCACTGTCCCAAGACGGGAGCCCATGTATGCTTGGATTTTTTTAATGAAACACTTGTTGGGCAGAAATCTATTTTGTCATTGTGAATGAGATCAGTTATTTAAATTTGTTTCCACTAAATCTGTTAGGAACCTAGTTGGATGTTTATTTAGTATATCAGTTTTTCTTCCAGGAATTAAATATCGGGTGCTAGGTTTGTAGAAATATAACATGTAGTAGATCTGTGGGTCTCCTCCTATAAAGTACATACAATACATTTTTTCTTCATTGTTGGCCCATTTCATTGATTTTCCTGCAAAAGGTGGATACTAAACCACTGAGAAAACCACAAGCTACAACTGCTGTGGCAGTACACTTCTTGTAAACAAATATTTCATAAACCCTATTTTGTGGCAGCACATTTATGGAAATCTAATAAGCCATATCACCAATGAAATCTACAAGAAACCATGGAATAAATCCTCAAATCTAAAGATGGAAAAATCAATAACATTTATGGAATTTGGATGTTCGAAGAACGGTTATGCAACAAGATAATATAAGGGACAAACCAAGGTTACTTGGGAGTAGGAGCAAAAATGGGGAGCGGGAGCTCCATTTTCAGAAGCTCTTGGTCTGGGAGTGTTTCGAGGAGCGTTTTTTTATAATACATATATATATATATATATATATATATAATACATATTTTATATTTTTATATTTGTATGCATATATGTCAACAAAAGCATGTAGAATGATGAATTAAACATAAAAAACATAAAAACATAGATTGAACCATATAACATCAATCATCTAGAAGTTATGTTTCTAATCTAGAAGTTAGAAACATACAACATATTCACTCTTGAGTCTCATGATTCATCAATCTTAAAGTTTCAAGATTTCAAAATTCAATATATAACATTTATCATCATTGATTCATTGATCACCATAGTTGTACTTGTAAGCTAAGTGTAACATTTACGACAAAGAATATTTAACATGAAATGAAATGTTATAAAAGGAAACGAAATGAAACAACTTTCAAATTTCATGAAGCATCATATTCATAATTCATAATGAGCTAAGTCACCTGATACGGGGATACAGGGATTCAAGAATCGGATTCGGGATACGGTGACCCCCGGAACAAGACACTTCCAAGATACGATACATTATATATTATTTTATTAAAAATATATATATATTTAAAAAAAAAAATATATATATATATATATATTAAAAAATAGATATTTTTTACACAAATTCATACAAATTCATTGATTCAAACATAGATTAAAGATCTTAGATACTCATACATGATACATTAAAATTTGATACATTGATACATCATACAATTGTCAAATTTACTCAGAAAGACAAGATAGTAAGATACTGTAGTTTTCTCATTTGACATTAAGTCATCAGAATCAAAATGTGTTACACAAGTACACTACCAGTGGCAAATAGAAATAGAAAATACAAAAAAACTACAGTCTACAAGACTTCAAGCCTGAAGCCTCAATGAGTCTGAGTCGATGAGTCATCAATCCTCATCATCATAATCAGCATCACTATCCTCATCTCGATCATCATGCTCACCACTGCTCTCCTCTGGCTTTGATGCATCCTCCTCCTCTGTCATCTCTGCATCTACTGGTGTGGAGGATTATGCCTCTACTCTATCATCAAATGTGACAGGCTCTAGCACTAGCGCATTGAGATCCAAGTTGGCCAATGCCAACGCAACACTGTTGTCCAAACCCATATCATCAAGAAAGACATCCCACACGGGGTCATTCTTCCCCTTTCTTTGCCCCTGTCTTGTTGACTTTGATTGAGCCATGAATACTGTAAAAAATAAACAAAAATAACCAAATATATAAAACATATGCACATGCAAACACTAACAGCAAACTAAATGCAAAATATAGAGAGACAGTGCACTTACCGAATGCTCAAATCTCTTCGAAAGAACTCCATTTCTCCTTGCTAACCCTTTCTTCTTGCAAACCCTTGCTCCTTGCTCACTTAACAATCACAAAATGGTGAGAAAGAATGAGTCGAATTCGGTTTTTTATAACCAAAAATCGCACTTTTTGAAACGGAGAATCCGGCTGTACGAGATTCGGTTGTATCCGTACAGGGTACGATCGGGATTCGTCGTACCCTATACGGATATGGCCGAATCCCAAGAATCCGATACGAATCCTAGAGAATCGTATCTGATTCGCTGGATTCGGGATTCGAAGGCCCTGGGGGACGAATCTAGTTTCTTAGATAATGAGTTGTAAACTTATAGCTGCAAACTACAAAGTTTCAAACTTCAAACTTAAATTGTCATATATTGTTTACAAAAAATATCATAATAAATATGAAAGAGTCAAGTTTCAATAATTATAAAAAGTTAAAAACTACTAGAAACTAGAAAAGACTAGTAAATCTATTTTAGCTATTGCTTGGCCTCTTGCCACGAGAAATGTCTAATCTTTGAAATTTGAGCAAATCATGGTAATGGTGGTCTTCTAATGCTTGGCCTTAATGCTTGTTGACATTGTCTTCCCTCAGAAAATATAATTAAAAAAATGTGAATAATTTCTCTAGAAATGTTAAAGGGTATTTGTAAAGATGTAAGAATGAAGAATAATTTCTCTAGAAACATTAAAGGGTATTTGTAAAGATGTAAGAATGAAGAGAAGATACTTTATGTCAGACAGCCACTTAAAGATAATGATCCAATAAAATATTTACACAAATTCCCAAGATGTAACCTAGAAGAAAATGAAAAAGCCCTAACTTGTGGTGTCTTGGATGAAATAATGTGAAAATTGTCAACCATAGAAATCTAGATGGTTGTAAAGATTTAAAAATCTTAAAAACGATAGTGTATTAATAAACATTGAACACATATTGAGAAAATCACATGATACATCTAGTTTTTGGAACACATCTAACAAAATATCATCTTAAAAGATACGGTAAGATATTGTAATGGTGGGGTCACATTAAGCAGCTTAAACTGGGGCTTTGATTTTGATATCATTGTGCAAAAAGCCACATGCTTTTTTATGTGATGGCTGCTTAAGAAAAAAAAATGGGATCTTGCCTAATAAAATATAATAGAGTTAAAATCTTAGAGCCGTAAGTCAATCCCCAGGGTGAGAATGGGATTTGCACTTTAGCTGACTGCTTAGGTATTCGGCATGTCCAATAGGTGGAGAACACGTAGAATGTGTTGCTAAGGAACAAATTAATTTCTTTTAATGAAATGGGAAATTCAACCTAGAAGGCATATCATTAATCCAAAGTTTAAGCAATTGCACTTTCATCAACTTGTTACCCACTTTGGCATTAAGGTCGTAAAATCTCTAAGAAACAGCAGATGGGAAAATACACAAGCCCCCATCTCATGCAAGCAATATGGCCATGACCTAAAAGGTTGAGGAATTGATGAAACACCAACAAATATTTCGGTCATCCATCACTGTCTCCAATAAGATGGCATATATTGATTGCAAAGGACTGTCAACTTGGTTTCAATGTGAGAAAGGAGTAGGTGTAAGGCATTAACAATAGTACAAAGAATGATTTCATAATATTTAGGCCCTTTTTACAATGGAGAGAATTTTTTGTTGAATTAAATATGCAGTTTCAAAGGGTCATATATTCTGCTTAGAATAACTACAACACTTAGTCTTAAAGCTAAGCTTTTGTTTTTATTCCTTAATGAAAAATAGCCTTTACTCATATCTTGACAGTTGAACCTTGCATAAAACGAATATGATGTATGATTTTCAACTAGTTTGAACAAAATCCATTCCACTTTATTGTAGGAACTTTTGTCTCAAGATTTTTAAAGGATATACCTTTCCTGGGTTTACAATAAAATAATGGCCATTACCAAATGGAATTGTATCATAATATGTTAAAAAATAGTTAATACACAAATTATATTGACCGTATAGTTAGGTTGGCAAATGGATGATTTAAACAAATGGAGAGCAAGTAATTTCATTGAGGACCAAGTCTTTAAGCAAAAAAAACGCTCCCAAAAATGCTCCCTCCCTAAAAAAAGTGCTCCCGAAAACACTCCATGAAAACCAAGGAGCGTTTTTCTTGTTTAGGGAGCGTGCTCCCAAAACGTTCCCGCTCGGAGCGCGAATTGGGAGGGGGTTCATGGGGGGGTGGTGGGGCGCTCCCTGGCAACCCTAGGACAAACAACTAAAAAAAATTGGAAAAAGTTAAATCAATGCATAGTATCAATTTAAAGGAAACTAGACGACATTAAATTATCAAAGATCAACATTGAAAAGAATCTGTTATGGATGGATGAATAATCAATCCTTGCAGCAACTTGTTTTTTCATTCAACAACCAGTCAAGAAGCTTTACTTCACACAACAATGCTCTGATGTGTTCCAGCCTATCTATGCAAATCATGAAGCAAGTGTGAAAGCTAAGGTTGGATATGGTGCATCTCTAGAAGATTCTAGACAACTAGGGTGGACCTGCACTACAACTAGGAAGAAACCTAGTGCCAATCAGCAAGTTTGCACAAAGGTGCAATAGAGCCACAAGCATAGCAGGAGTTGGCCACCAACTTCACCTTGCAATGACAAACAATTCCCAACTCTAACCCTAACAATTTTCTAAGGGCCAAAGGCTCTCAATTATCCCAACAATTATTGGAATTGACTATACAACAAACGGGCATTGAACCACTGATAACTACATGAAGCCTTGCCTTTAATTATCATGACCAGCATCCTCCTAACGCTAGCATGACAGCTTTTTAGTTTGGTTATTATCAACTTTCGGCCCTTTCTTTTGATGCTTTCAGTTATCTTGTAACTATGCACTATTACAATATGGCTTTATGTATTTAGGAGTTTTGGTTTAGGCCAACGAAGAGTTTTGAGTTCTGGACAAATTTTTATTTTGCTCGAGGAAGCTGCATTAGAAACCCTTCTTCTCCAAGTCAAAGTCATCAAAATCACCACCACTACCATTGCTCTCTCCTCCATCCTCCTCATCCTATATATCCAATCCAAGATCTGCCTTGGTATCTCACAGGTCTAGGGCATGTGTCCTAGCATGTCACATGCCTGACATGCAGGATAAGGACATGGGACCCCCGAGGGACATGTCCTGTAACTTAGAAAAACAGTGGGTCATGCTTTTACTGGGCTTACATGGCCAACCAATGGAACTAGTGTAAGAGGTCAATAAAGTCATTATTTCACATTCACTTACGATTATTCTATTGGGCTATATTTGGCTTATTTTGAGTTATCCTATTATCTTAGTTATTGTGTAACTCATCATATTAATACTTTAGGAAGCTGTCTTGCGTGTGAACATTTGGTGCACAATGCACATTGTGTGTGTGCAGGTCTATCATGCTTTATTGTGTGTTATGTTAATTACATCATCAATAAAATTTGGTTTAAATAGGAAATCAAAGTAGGAAAAGCCAGCTATAACTAGTCAAAATCTGGACATACCTGCCAGCGGATTCACTCTACTTCTCTCGTCCTATGTATTATGCAGTTTGTACTTTATAATGTCTATGGGAAAAGATGCCTGATAGTTTAAAAACAAATTTGCAAATATAGTACTCCTGTGAAAATGATAAAGAGAGAAAAAATGCAATAAAGCACAATACTAAAAAATTATTGTATCATATAACTTTAAATTATGTACCCAATTAAAATATCAGCAAAAACAGAAACACTTATGAGAAAAATTAACATTCTGGTATTTTGGCGAGCATCTGTAAACATGATAAGACAACATCATGATTCAAGGAGGCATTAACGCTGGAAGTTCCAGTTATATATTACCAAATAAGAAGCTATATTAAAACTAAGATATTGTAATTCTCCATGGACCATAAAAGTGAACATAATTATTCATGTAGTATTCTGAAAATAAGCTTATCCACTTCAAATGATTTTAAAAGGGTAACACAACGAACCTGAATCAAAATAGAAATTTTCCCATATTTATCCTCAGGGCCACCTCGCACTTCCAAGGGGCATAACTTGTGGCGTAAAGTTTCTAGCTCATGCTGCTCCTCCTCTCTGACCATAATATTGTCAAACTCGGACGAGTGAGCCACAAGATTTATAAGCTGGACAAGTAACAGGACATTTTTTAAGTATAATATGTACCTATCCAACATTCAATTATAAGAATAAAATGAATTGTGTGCTCTTAGCAAAAAAATAAAATGCTCAATGAATCAAAAGAATACACACCTCACTGTCACTCATATGCTGTCTTAGCATCTCGTTATAAGTCTCAACACTAACATACTGAATGTAGAAGTGGCTAGCTATGCGACCAAGTTCTGTTCCATAAAAGTTGCCACTCTTCTCATCAAACCTGATCATTTTTGCCTTGTCTAGTGCACGAGCAGCATCCGTAACAAGTGCCCTTCTTCTTGCAACCAATGAAGGATCTGCCATAACCTGGCAGCAAACAAATATACGAATTATTCATTATAAAAAAAAAAACTATCCCAAGGGCAAATACATACTCAGAACTGTCGAGAAACAATGACATGAACAAAATCACAAGCACAAAGAAGATATGCCTCCATCCATAATGGGAATTCCACCAGTGAGCATCTATCAATAACCAAACAGAAGGATATGAAGGACAAAATTGCATTCTCCATTGCTGACCAATCTAGGTCATGAGACTAGTCACTAGAGGCACAATCCCCATCAACAATAACCAGAAAAGTGCTAAAAGAAGCTGCCAATAAGATTGCAATATCATTTGATAGCTTAATACCTAAATTTATTGCTAACATGTCACTAATGAATTTCATAACAATGAAAACTGCCATTGTAAACATCGTTATGCCATTCAATAGTACATAATTTGAATGTTTTATTAACGTGTATTATGAATTTGTGAGCTTTTAGGCTGCTCATCAAGCATTGACATAGAATCGAATGAGGAGAAGAGAGGACTTCCCACATGAGGAGAAGACAGGAGCTGCCTGTGAGATTGAAACAGATGCCCCCAAGGACACCTCTCCTCACTCACCCAAAGGCTCGGATCATGTCTATGATCCGGCCCATCCTATGGTCAATCCACTTTGTTACCCATCATATTGCATGAGGTCATATCTAGTTGCATAAACCAGATTCTGATGCATCCATTGATCACTTGACAGATGAAGGGGCTATTTAATGGATGCCCATGCTTCCCCTGGCATCACCGTTATGATATACTTCTATATCGACTAACTGCTCAACGGTTACGTGTGTGATGTTCAGACTGAAGTGGGTAGAGTAGAGATATTGGCATATGCCCCTAGGCTTAGCAAGAGCACCAACGATACTTTGATGCATTTCCAGGGTTATGATGCTATGACTGGCATATGACATGAGCACTTCAGCTGATTATGCTTTAGTGAGAGATGGTTGGATGAGATTGATCACACATTTTGCCTAGGTGATGATGCCTCAGAGCACATTGGGCTATATTTCAATTGGTGATGGCACAGTATTTGGTTATATTATTTATGGGACTGTGCCTAGCTTATTCTTTAGTTTTACTATGGTTTGGAGCTGATTACTGATGTATTCGATGATATCACACCCTCCTAATGGGACACTATATATAATGGTATGCTTTTGGTGATTATTTCTCATTAGCTGTGCAAGATACTACGGTTTATGATGAAGCGACCCCTTCCTTGCACACATTTTCATGTTGACACAATTATTTTGAGATAGTTTGACTTCCTTTTGACCTTGTGTAGCCTCCATAACTTGATAGCTTGGATGCTCTTGCCTACTCACACATTGAAGATGTATTGTTTGGAAAAATACCCTAGTATTTTGGAGGAGAGTGACCGTTATTGCACACATCATGAGGTGCCGATCTTAATATATCATTATTTTATGCTTGAGATGGTTCATTCCCTTTGATCTTGGAGGTAGTTGAGGTTGTATTGAGGTGTGAGTTGCACATTGGAGAGGGAGCACCCTCTTGGAGACCACAAGTGCCACACATGCTACCTATCCTCATACATTGGCAGCGATTACCTTTGCATACCTGCCCCTTCACGATTTTAGTTAGCTCATCTACAACCTTGCCTTAGTCGAAAGTTCATTGTTTTCATTCTCTCTTGGTCTTGGAACACTCTATTCTAGATGAATCTGCCCCAATCTAGTGCTGAAGGTGCACCATTGGCAAAGGTTGTTGATTTTTCCTTGGCACCTCAGCTATATGTCTATGTCTAAAAACACGATCATAAACACACTAAAATACCTCAACCTAGTAGCACTTTGCACAGCAGAAATGTAACAGCAGTGAATTAATCTAGTACACATAGATCTGAGCCATAGTTTTAAAAAACGGAATCGGTCAGCTACCAGGCCGAGGGTCGACTCTTACTCGAACTCCGAATCGGTAATGACTCGGTCAACTCGGTTTTTGTAAAAAATACATTAAATATTAATCTTTTTGTACAAAAACATAAATTTAAAGATTTCTATTCATGTTTCCAGACACAATGCAAGATTTTATTATGTAGATAGACTTCTTCATGATGTCTATTAGGTTTATGTCTTCTAGGAATAAATATAATTAGGGGTCATATTCATGAAGGATTTAGTTTAGGTATTTGTGTTCCAAAGACCTTGAAGAAGCTCTCAAATAGCCATCATACAATGTTGAAGACAAGCTCATAATATAGTGAAGACTATCCCTCATCGCTGCTGAAGAAACAACTCCTAAATTATTGAAGAAATTACAGTCATAGTCAGCCTATAAAAGTGTGATCAAGTCAGCCCTATATTATATTGAAAGGTCGACTTATTAACATACTGAGATAACTATATATACCCCTGTAAATATTGCGCAGAAAAACATAGAAGTGCGGATCTACTGCAGGAACAGAAGTGCGGTTCTACTGCAGGAATAGAAGTGCAGATCTACTGCAGGAATAAAGGGTGGATCTACTGAAGGAATAAAGTGTGGATCTACTCCAAGAAGTATTGCGGAAAAATCTCAGGAATAAAGTGCGGATATAAGGAAAGACTTCAGGGTGGATTAAAAGGCAGGAAAAAGTGCGGATTAAAGGAAGGATGAAGTGCATATTACACTGAACCTAATGCGGACATCTCCAAGGATACAGTGCGGATAAAAGGACAGCATATATTGCGGATAGAGGACAGTTTATAGTGCAGAGAACAAGTCAAATTTCCAAGGTAAGACAGTGCAGAGAACAAGTCGGGTTTCTAAGTGAACAAGTGCAGATTTCACTGTGTATGAAGTACGAATTTAAGGACATATGTTCAGGGTGTAAAGTGAGGTCTCATCAAAGTTATCTCAGTAACTATAAAAGCAAGAAAAGGACTGCAGACTTACAACTAATATTCTACATATTGAAGTGTGATTCCAGAACTAGGAAGAAGATCTTGAAAAGGAAAGTTAAGGACAGTTTGTTTGAAAGAAGAAGCTAAGACAGTGAATGCAAGAAGAAAGGCAGATCTTAAGGTGGGAAAAAGTGAGAAAGTTCTCCAGCACTAATGCAAAACTAAGTAATTTGGTGAAGAGAAGATTCAAGATTGAAGAAGCTGGATCAAGGTCTTGGAAGCACATCTAGGTCAAGGGTCTAAGTTTGGATCATGGTACTTGTCATTTGAAAATCTATAAGAAAAATTCCTTGCGGGTTTTCCTCTCCAAGAGGGAGACGTTTTGCCCTGGCTCTAGGAGCCTAACTTTTGTGTCTTGTGCATTTTGATAATTGACTTGATGAAAGATTAACTAAACTAAAAGAAGAAGAAGACATAAGTATAACAAGTAAGGTCACAAGTAATTATCAAGAAGAGAATTTGTATTAACCTCCAACCCTCCAAATTCTCAACACTTTCCTGGGTCCAAAACCCCATTTTGGGTTAATCACCTAACAATGACCTTATTGTGGGTTGCCCTCTTCTCAAAAATACCTTCCGAGCTACCCAATATTTAACAAAGGCAGGTGACCAGGATGAAGTCTTCCAAGCTCCATGTGGTTTGAGGTAATTCCTCACTTCTCTTTCTATTAGTGTGCAATTGAATTTATACAAGTAGGTGATGCCACGTGTTATTGCCTAAGGGTTTTGTTACCCCTCTTGTCAACAGGGGTACATAAATGTTTTCAATTCAGCATTCACCACCATTGCAAAACCAAGGTCACAAGTCAAAATCCATGTAAAAGCAATATGAGGCCTTGTATTAGGTATCCTATACCTGTGTGTTATTAGTGTGAGTCTGTATCCACTAGTTTTGGTCAGACCATGCCCTGTCCCTTGAAAGCTTCACCTAAGCACTCTCGTGCATAACCAGATTGGATGGATTTTGGTAGACTCTATTGAGCACTGATAGTTTTATGGGAGCCTACATTTGTAAGGGTAACCACTGGTGTATGAGCCAATCCAGCCACGTCAAGGTGCACATGTCATTCCACATGGTTAGAGTTTAACGAGTTTGTAGGCGACCTTGGCCATGGTGTAGTATTGCTCTTGATAGTTCTCAGAGCATAGAAGTCTCATATGACAGCTTTCACTTTTCTTGAGGCACTTCATGGTTACCAATGCAAAATGATCTTGGTGGTTAAAAACTCAAACCAGTCTCATACTGTAGAGCATAATGAGCGGATTCTATGAGAAGTGGAATTTTCTTGATCCAACCATTTAGTGGCTAGTTACAACTTGGTCAAGCCTGGTCAACAAGTTAAAACAAGTTTTCAAGTGACAAAACAGGGGCAGCATTGGGTTGTTTGTGACATGCATTATGTCAAAAGTGATCTACTCAATATGAGAAACAAAACCCATGTTTCAGATTTTTGCACCCACTTGGGCATCATGATGTGCTAGGACAGGTTTCTAGGAGGCTCAACAGGGGCAAATCTTAACATAATTTGACATGTAATATGTCAAAATTGGCCTACAAAACAAGAGGAACAAGCCCATGTCTCGATTTTTCCAAATTCACAAAGATGTTAGTGCTCCAACTAGGAATGATAATGTGGCAGGAAGGTGATGATCTGGCAACAATGGGGGCAAGATATGAAGATTCAAAACAAGTTTGTTTCAACATACCTAGATGTCGAAATTGTCAGAAAGTCAAAAGCATTGGAGATTGAGCTTCCATGTCGCTAACTCAATTACTAAAAAGAAAAGTCCAGTCAAAAACAATCGTTAGTGAAGCCAACCAAAGATTAGAGGGACCATATAGAAGTTGGAGACCCGGTGGAACAATTAGTTGAGCAATTGACCATGAGCAAATGGAATCTTCAGCTAAATTGTGGAAACTCATCCAATTGCACCCTTAGTGGCTGAATTAAAAATCAAATTGCAATATTTTATGAATTAATTTACTGATTCTCCAACATGTGGATGCCTAATAAATATTTTATTGAGGAAGAGTCAAACTAGCCATTAGCAAGTCGTTAACCATTAGAAATTTTTCTATAAACGCTACGGCATCCTCCATTGTAAATTGTCGTTGTTCATTTGAGACAAGTGTTATAACAAATAAAGAGATCAATTCATTGCAAACGCTTCTATAATTTCATGTACATTGGAAAAGCAGCTTTTGTTCTATTTCTTTTCTTACTAAATGTATTGGGCATTATAATTCTATATTTATTGTTGATGAGTAAACTTATTCTAAGACAAATGCCCCTTTCCATTAAGGAACTACATAGTTATGCGAAAGAGAACAACAAGGTGGGCAACCCCACTTATTTTCTTAGTTGCAGTTAGAGGTAATCTAAGGTTTTGAACCAATGTTGTGCTAATCGCGATTGGGATTAAATTGGCGAGGGTCTGGGAAAAGAAATCTATTAAATCGAGATAAAATAAATAAAAAATGGGCAAAACTCAAAAAAATACAAAAAATATAATTTTCTGGGAAAAAATCGTGTTTAAAACGCGATTTTTTCAAAATTAAAAAATCTTCGATTTAATCGTTTCAAGGAAAAACTCACGATTTTTTCCGCAATTAAATCACGATTTTCACAACATTTTTTTGAACTACTTCAAGAATAGGCTTCATTATTCTTTGTGATTACATATTTCACCACACACAGGGAACAAAATCTGCACTTTGCAATAATCGTCTAGAAATTTTGAATGTTGTAGCCCTCCCAATTTTAAATTTTTGCATAGGGTTTAATACCCAAACACAACATGACATATAGTTGATATAAATGTTTAACTTGCATTCAACTTAAAACAAGACACTACTCTACTCTTTACAACAATAAAAGAGACACTTTTTTTTGGTCCAATGACTTTGGAAAACCCCACAAGGGGAAAATCACTCTTCAATGAGGATTATATTGCTAATGTCACTACTAGCTACTAACGTCACTACTAGTTGCTAATGTCACTACTCAGATTTGCATGGCAATTCGTGCCCCACACAATCATCTAACTCAGCTTGAGATTTGCATCGAATTTTGTACTTAATGTCCACACACAGTGCCTCAAAAATAGTTTCATATCCGAAACTTTCCAAAAAGTTCGTGCCTCTTTTATGAACTTTCTGCCATGGAATTTGTGTTGAATCACAGCCTAGAAACTCGTGTTGACAGCACAGAATTAATTGATGGTTCAACCTTGGGATTTGTGCCAAAATCCCTGCCTAAAAATATGTGTCAATTGAGCTAAATTGAAGCCTCGAACTCCGTGACAATACCTTCATCTTGCTTCCTGGAAACTTGCACCAGACACCCGATTTTTATGCCTGAAAAATCAGGCCAGCCTAGGAAATCCTGCCAGCAGTTTTCTTGGTCCCTCTTCCTTGGGAAATGAGCCCCTCCTTTGTTGTAGTTTCTTCCTCTTGTAAATCAATGGTTGTAGCAGTGTCTTTTTCCTCCTTGACTCTCCTATCCAAAAGCTCACTTAAAGGATGAATGAGAGAAATCATTTTCCTTTTTGTCTTCTCAAATTGAAGATAAACCTAACCCTTGAGCTCTAATTGCTGAAGATTAATCTCGGCTCTTTAGATAAAGGGTGGAAATCATTCCCTCTCTTGACCCCTTCTCTCATGTGGTCCCTCTCAATTAATGAGTCTCCTAATCACTTTTTAATGTGCATTTTTCTCTCATAAAGTCACTTTTAAAACACAAAAGTCACTTTAATATTAAAAGGTGTAATTTGTACTTTTCTCATAAATTCACTTTATAACTCTAGTGACAATAATAAATTAAAGTATGTAATATTCCAAATAGAAAATTTACAGTGATATAGAAAACATGCAATAAACTAGATAGAAATTTTTATTTCAGAAACATGGATACAAGAAATATGTTACCAAATTTTATTAATATAGATGGTTGTAGTACAATATGAGATGTGATCAAACCTTCCCTTTATAATTGCTCGCCATGCAAAATCATTGGTCCCTCCATGCATTTCGATTTACCCAAGGGAAATCGATTTACTTTCTTCCCCAATACGCTATCCTTGTGGGCCCCAACTTACTTTATTCTTTTCCTTCTGTATTTCTTATATTAGCCACAAAAAGGTACTTTAGTTTATTTAATTCAAAATTGACAAAATGTGTTTTCCAAACATTAGGAAAATTTAGGAAGGGACATCACAGTCCTCCCCTCCTGGATGTTGCTTGACCCCAACAACTGCAAAACTGGAGGCTGTAAACTTTGCTCATTCGCCCATCTGGCATCCTCCTCCAGCAACTCCTTCCACTTGAACAAATGCTCCTAGACCACCCCGTTCCTCAATCTCCTCTCCTGCGTATCCAATATCAGCCCTGGTGTCAAAACCAAATGCCCGTCACCATCCAATGGAGGCAACTCTACTGTTGCTACTACCTGCTGCCCCTATGCCTTCTTAAGGCATGAGACGTGAAAAACATTGTGAATACAGCTCTCAGAAGGCAGCTCCATCTCATAAGCCACCTCACCAACACGTCTCACCACCCGATAAGGTACATAAAATCGAGGCTGCAATTTTTCTGCACCGTTCTGCTTGAGTGAAGATTGCCTGTACGGCTACAGCCGCAAATAGACCATGTCCCCAATCTTGTACAGTCTCTCCACCCTGTGCTTATCAACATATATCTTTTGTTGATTCTAAGCTACTTGCAAATTGCTCTTGAGAGCTCGGAGAATCTCATGGCTCTCTTGAACCCAATCCTTGGCCCCAGGGGCCCCACTGTCTCCAAAAATCATGTCAGAAAAAGTGAGTACATCATATCCATAAAGAGCTCGAAAAGGAGACATACCAATAGACATATGATATGTCGTGTTGTAGCAGAACTCCCCCAGATGCAGCCATTTGACCCACGCTCTCTACTATCTTGTCACATAATTGCGTAGGTGGGTCCCTCCAGCGACTTGTTCACAATCTTTGTCTGCCCATCCGTCTGGGGATGATAGCTGGTACTATTTGTGAGCTCAGTGCCCACCAAGCGAAACAGCTCCTGCCAAAAATCTCACATGAATCTAATGTCCATGTCACTCGCAGTGGTCTTGGGGAGACCATGCAATCGGAATAGCTCCCAAAAGAATAACTCAGCCGCCTGGGAGGCTGAAGATCTGGAAGAGATAGTGAAGAAATGGGAAAAGTTGGTCAATTTGTCCACTACCACATAGATACAGTCTCTCCCCTGCGTTGTTGGTAGGCCTGTAATGAAATCCATAGATACACTCTCCCACTTCCTCTCTGGAATGGGAAGTGGCTGCAACAACCAGGCTAGATGTTAGAGCTCCACCTTGTTTCTCTGACAGTCTACAAACTCTCTCACATGCCTCAAAATGTCTCCCTTAAGACCCCTCCAAGAGAGTCTCTCCTTGACTGTGCGATAGGTCTTGAGGAAACCCGCGTGCCCTGCTAGTGAAGAACCATGTGATGCCTGCATGATCCTCTCCTTCAACTAAGATTCTAGAACGAATTAGATCTGACCCTTGTAATAGATCACATCATCCATCACTTGGAATCATTCATCACTACATGCACCATCCAAAATCTCACATGCCTGCCTGTGTTTGGAATACTCAACCAACAGTTGAGCCTTCCAATCCTGCGTGACATCCATCAGTGACAACGTTGTTGATCTGCGTGAGAGGGCATCAGCTACCACATTGTGTTTCCCTTCATGTACTCAATCTCAAAATCGTAAGCTTGAATCTTACTCACCCATTTTTGTTGCCACTCCCCTAGTAACTGCTGCTCAACGAAGAATCAGAGACTTTTGTGATCCGTCTTTACCTTGAACCGGTTGCCCACAAGATATTGCCTGAACTTCGCCAACGCATGCATTACTACCAGCATCTCCTTATTATACACTGAATACAGCCTCTCATGAGGCAGCAATTTCCTGCTCTTGAACTCAATCGGGTGGCCTCCTTGTGTCAACATTGCTCCACACCTTCGCCTGAAGCATCACACTCTTACACAAAGGGCAGTGTGAAATTTGGCAAGGCCAAAACAGGACAATTGCTCATGACCCTCTTGAGCCTCTCAAATGTCTCCTCTGCCAAGTGCTTCCACTCAAAAGCACTCCTCTTCGTCAAATTTGTGAGGGGTGTTGCCAGCTATGAAAATCCCCTCACAAACCTCCTGTAATAAGTGCAAATACCCAGGAAGCCTTTCAGCTCTGTCCCATTCCTTGGTGTTGGCCAATCCAAGATGGCTCGAATCTTCTCCTGATGCACCTTCACCCCATCTTCTCCTATCACATGCCCAAGGTATAGCATCTCCGTTAGCCCAAGCTCACATTTGGACATTTTCACATACAACTGTTGCTCCTCAAGTATGCATAGCACTTCATCCAAGTGTTGGAGGTGTTCCTCCCATGTCCGGCTATAAATGAGTATATCACCAAAGAATACCAAAATAAAGCGCCTCATCTGCCCATGGAACACATGGTTCATACAAGACTAGAAAGTAGCAAGAGCGTTGGTTAGCCCAAAGGGAATCACCATGAACTCGAAATGTCCATAGTGGCAGTGAAAATCGGTCTTGGGAATGTCCTACTCCCTCATGCGGATCTGGTGGTATCCTGAGCGTAAGTCTATGTTAGAGAAGTATTTATCTCCTCTAAGCTCATCCATCAACTCATCTATGCGAGGAATGGGATACCTGTTCTTCAGAGTCTTCTTATTCAACGCCCAGTAGTCTATGCACATGCGCAGCGCCCCATCTTTCTTCTTCACCAACACTACCGAAGAAGCAAAGGGACTAGAGTTGGGCCAGTATGTCCCAATCTCAGTAACTCCTATATGGGCTTCTCTATCTCATCCTTATAGGCCTTGGGATGCCTATAAGGAGTGGTGATGACTGCATTCACACCCTCCACCAACTCAATGGTGTACTTGAATCCCCTATCTGGCGGTCTCCCTAGTGGGACATCTCCAAAAACCTCCTGATGTCGCTCCAACAAAGCTAATATGTCTGGGCATAGCCTTGGCCCGTGACCCGACCTCAGAAATACATAGCTCTATTGCGCACTCTATGTCTCCATGTCGTAGGTCAGCCTCCATCCTATAGCTGAAACTGTTTGAGGTGGATAAGAGTGTATCCCCCTCAACGATATTGGCCTCCCATCAAGCCCTTTGAATTCCATCTCCAGTTGTTGCCAATTAGTGGTGACCTTCCCCAGCGTATACAGCCACTGAACTGCCAACACCATGTTAGTATCTGAAATATCAACAATAAGGAAATGATCGGTGAGAGAGTAGTTCCCCATATGCAGAGTCAATCTCGGGACATATCTGGTACACTGCATGGTCTAGGCTCCAAGTATTAGGACTGACAATCCCTCAAACGTGGTTTTCTATATGCCTCTACGCTCCACCATCTGGGCATCAAGAAAATTGTGGTTTGCCCCACTGTCAACCAAGACTGACACAAGCTGCCCCTAAATGGTCCACCCGACCATGAGTGTCAAGTACTTCGGCACAACCTAAAGTGAGGCAAGAACTCCTCTTACTGGAGCAAACTGTCCTCCCTCGTGTGGGGGTGGTGGTGGTCCTCCTACGCCTAATGGACCTCCCTCATCCCTCAACTCCTCGACTATCTCGGTCTCCTCCTCCTCTGGCTCACTATCCGAGAAAACCCCAATGAAATGGGCCTTGCCCTTGGTGCACTTGTGCCTCGGTGCCCAAGGCTCCTGGTATGTGAAGCACAATATCCTCCTCTTGAGATCCCTCTATGTCTCATCATCCAACTGACCACCCCCTCCATCTCTCTGTGGTGGTGGGTCTCGAGGGAACGAAGGCCATGTTCTTGAGCATTGCGTCAATCATATCTCTAGCTCGAGAGATGGCATCCTCTAATGACGTCGACTTGTATATCCTCACCCATCCACGCAATTGCTCAGCTAGCCCCTCTACAAACAACATGATCAACCGGCTTTCTGAAATATCTGTCACCATCACGACTAGCCTCTGGAACTCAGCGATGTAGGCCTCTGCACTGCCTATCTGTCTCAAGTGAGCCGACTCTCTAAAGTGCAGCTTTGTATCCTTCCTCTCAAATCTCTCCAACAAACTCCTGGTGAACTCTTGGTATGAAGTGATATGAATATGCCCCAATGTGACCAATCCATGGTACCACCATTCCTGGGCATCTCCCTACAGGTGAAGAGTGGCAAATTGTATGGCATTTGCTTCCTTCATGGGGTTCAAATGAATATAGGTGTCCAGCTTTTGTATCCAGGCTCGTGCTAAACTCTTTGCACCCCCATCAAAATTTGGAAGTGTGACCTTCCCTGCCAAACTTTGCACCTCATGGTTGTATGATCCTCCTCTGGAATAATTACCAGCTCCTGTGGTACGTGTTAAACACCATGTTAAACACACACATGGTGTATGAGAAGGATGAACACACACACAAGAGACTCAACACACAATGAAGGATAAGCGTGTAGCTTTCTGATTTTCCATTATACATGATGTACATTTATAATACAATGGTGTGACTCTTGGTTTCACATTCCAAGGTCACTTGGACTCCATTGTGACTTTTCGCATTCCACACCTACCCATGTAGGATTAGGTGTTCCAACATCCCCCTTGTCCAGAAGGTATGACGAGTCTAAGAGAGTTGTAATACAATATGCAAAGTATACATGGCATTTGCCCGGGCTGAATCAACTCTGCGAAATGTTGGAAAAAGGGTGGTTTAAGGATGACCACAAACACTAGAACGCAAAACTTGTTGCAGTTCCCAGAACTCTTCCAAAACTGGAAAGAAGCTGAAGGCTTCTACTAGAGGAATTGTCCCTCATAAAAAGGGAGACCTTCAACCTAAAAGAAGGGAGGTCTACTACTTTTGATGGTTTTAGGATTACCAACAACTCTGGAATGCTTGTAGCATTTCCTGGAACTCAACCAAAGCTGGCAAGAAGCTGAAGGCTTCTAAGCTGAAGGCTTCTGCTAGAGGAAGTGTTCCTCATATATGAAAGGGAGACCTTCGACCTAAAAGAAGGGAGGTCTACTACCTGTGGTGGTTTAAGGTTGTCCACCAACCAAATATGATGGTTTAAGGTTGTCCACCAACCGAAGGCATGCTCATGGGCATCCGTGTCTCTAGCTACATCTCTAAATCTGGAATGACGAATTGTGGCTCAAGCTCGCTTGAACTGGTGTGTCTCTGGCTATAACTTTGAACATGGAATGAGAGATTGTGGCTCAGGCTCGATTGATCTATCGTCGAAGCTTGTACATGACCACCATTTTCCCCCCTATCAGGGACAAGGTGAGATGATGGAGAAAACTCAACTGCAAGTTTGCTCAATATTCTTGAACATGTTCTGACATGTGTCTTAAACATCTTCTTGGCTGCTGATGCCCATTGCCAAGAAGCGATCCATCCAAGATGAATCTTGGATCTTGCAGGAGGCTTGTTTCTGAAGCATCTGTCTGAAGAATGAGTGTGCCGACCATAGTGCTTGCATGGATGAAGATCAAAACAGTGATCTTTCGTATGGCCAACTCGATCACAGTGTTGGCATTTTACAATCTGTTGTTGTTGTGGAATAAGATCTGAAACAGCTGCAGGTGAACTGTCATACATGAATCCGGCACTCTGAAATATGATGGGCTTGGTGTAGTCTGGAATATGAAAGGACACATCTTTGTCATATCCAAGACCAGTTCGGTGCTTGTTGTGGACAAGCTCTTCCCAAGGTCTAATGATGGGCTTGAGAAGTGTAGGTTGAGCTGCTGCATCTGCATGAAAATCTGCTCTTGTGCAAGGAACTGAATGGGAATCAACTTCAACTTTACTGACTTGCTGCTGATGGGAGTCCTTCTCAATCTTCTGAACAGAAACAGGTTCAGAATGGTGACTCTTTTGCTAAAGTTCGTCTTGTTGAAGCTAAGATTCCAACTGCAAAAACTCGATCTTTTCTTGTGCATCTTGTAAACAAGTTTGAATGTTACAAAGAGCATCCTTGCTCATTTTTATCATGTCATCAACATTTGAATGAATGAGGTTATTCAAGAACTCTAATGCCTCATTGATTTTAGCCATTTTCAACAACTTAGGCTCAAAATAAATGAAAGGGTGTCGGCTTCAACCGAAAATGTACCCGTTTACAATGTGATTCAACAAATACAAATGACTCCAAAGAATTCTCAAAGTACAAAATCTGCTCCTCAAATGATGGAGGGCAATCAACAATGAGTTACATCAACAACTCACATTTTCTGATTGCAACTATGAAGAAAATGCAAATTCCACTCACAATACAATGTCAATATCTCTGCAAAAAATTTTGAATGTGCAACAAAAACACTTGTGCAAGAGGCCTTTAAGGCAGCTGAATTTTCCTTCAAAGAGCTGTTTTGCACCAATAACAACTCGTCTTCAAATGTCAATTTCTTCAGAAAATCACCCTTATGCCAGAAATCACACTGTCAAATTCACTTTTCCCTAAATATAGTCCATGCCATTTCTTCAATTCTGCTGTTCATTTTCTCTCCTTCCTCTCTCTCTCTTTCTTTCTTTCTTTTTTTTTTTTTAATTAATTAAAAATGGAAATTAATTAAGAATGAAGGTAATTTAAAAGGGGAGGGAAATTAAATGGGAGGGGGAATTGAAAAAGGGTGGGAGAGTGTGGAGTTCAAAAACTAAGGGAATTTTATTTTTATTTTTTTATTTTATTTTATTTTATTTTTTTTTTAATTTTTTAAGTGGGGGGCAAGTTAAGGAGGTTTTTATTAAAAATGATTAATTAAAAAAGATTATTAAAAAGGAATTAATTTTAGTGGAAAGGGAGGGAAATTAAAAAAATAAAAATAAAAAAACGAAATTAGTAATGATGAGATGAAGGGCAGTTTGAGCGTATGCAATGAGGAAAAGGGGCGTATTGCAATGGAGGGCGAGGGCGAGAGCGTTGGGAACGGATTTGCAGGGAGAGTTCACAAGTGTGGGGAGGCGAGAGGTGTGAGAGGTGGAGCGATAAGGGGAGAGGGGGTAGGTGTGGCCGCAGGGTTTGGAGGGAGGGCAGCGTAGTCTGGTGACCGCTGAGCAAGGGGCCGGATGGGGCGTACTGCCAGGGTGTAAAGTGAGAAGAGTGTAAGGGGAAGTGAGGGGTAGCGTGGTTAGGGGAGGGCGTAGACGCGTGAGGAAGTGCAGGGTAGGGTGGTTGTGTATTGGGTTGTGTTGCAGAGAGAGGGCAGGTAGAGCAAGGATGTAAGGGGGCCGAAGGGTAGCGTAGGCTGTAGAGATAAGGGAAGGCCGAGAGGCCAGGTTTGAGTGGGAGGAGGTTCGAGTACGCTAGCCGAGGTTGAGCGTATGTGAGATGAGGGCAGGGATTGGATTGTTGTGTGAGGATAGGCGTTGAGAGATGCAGATGGGTGCGTAGGTCGAGCGGTTAGTTTTGAGAGCGAGGGGAGCGTATGGGAAGAGGGGGGCCGAAAGGCCTGAACCAAATTTTTTTTTTATTTTTTTATTTTTTTTTTTTTATTTTTTTAAATTACAGCAGAGAGGAGACTAACTTTAAAACAGCAGCAGAGAAATGCAGTCCAGAAGCTCAGAAATTTTCACCAAAAACTCCAGAATTTTTCAGAATATTACATAGGGCGATATAGCAACAAAAAATTGGAGAATTTGTGGAGTTAGAGAACTCAGAAATCTCAGAAATTTCTTCAAAAACCCTCTTTAAACTATTTTCCAGCAGCTTAAAAATGCAGAATTTAAAAGTCAGAAATTGCAGGAAAAATAAGCAGTGAGAAAACCTTTAGATGCACAATGCTGCTCTTCTTCAAAACCAGTGCTGCCAATTTTTGAATGCTTCTTCTTTTCAAAGCAGATTTCTGAATGCTGCAGAAAATCTTTGACGGATGAATGCGGCAAAAAGGACTGCTACAGAAACTCTCTAAAATGCTGCAAAAACGCCAAGAATTTTTGCAGATATGCACAGGCCCTAAACACAAATGGCTCACTCAATTTGGAGCAGGGCCAGCAATCGCCCGCTTTGATACCATGTTAAACACACACATGGTGTATGAGAAGGATGAACACACACACACAAGAGACTCAACACATAATGAAGGATAAGCGTGTAGATTTCTTATTTTCCATTATACATGATGTACATTTATAATACAATGGTGTGACTCTTGGTTTCACATTCCAAGGTCACTTGGACCCCATTGTGACTTTTCGCATTCCACACCTACCCATGTAGGATTAGGTGTTCCAACAATACGTCTTTCCTTTAGGTGAATAAATTCACCAAAGGACATTACCCGTCTGATCTAGGCATCCAATCCCTCACACTCATCGATGCCTGAAGCAACTGAGTGTACTAGATCACCGATTGGATTCGGCTCCATCTCCGGCTTTGGCTCCTCTACAAAATTTGGCATCAAGGGCCTGCTAGTCTTTCCATGCTTTGAAGTGTGGGGAAGCTGATATGTACAGCTACCTCTTGCTCTGGAACCCCCAACACCTTGAGGTTTTGTTGTTGCATCTGTTCTAGCACCCACATGCAATCCCATTACCTATTGCATCATGTCCATCATGACCTGCCCTTCTCTCACCATCTACTGATTAGCTCTCAGTAGCTCCTCCAAAATTTGATTTGGGTCCCTTTGCCTGCGTTGCTCCTCATTGTGTTGATCCATTCCTTCCCTCCTGGCTTCTACTTTTGTGTCTAAACATGGGTGTGTGTTACCCTCTCTTCCACGACCTCTACCTCTGCCTCCGCCACAGCCTCTATGAAAGACCACTCCTTAGTATCTCTGTGGCATTACCTGCTCATGTTACCCACACTGGTCAAGAACATGCTCTGATACCACTATAATATTCCAAATAGAAAATATTTAGTGATATAGAAAACATGCAATAAACTAGACACAGAAATTTGTATTTCAGCAACACATATACAAGAAATATGTTGGGAACACCAAATTTTATTAATATAGATGGTCGGAGTACAATATGAAATGAAAGATGTGCACTTGGGCTTGCACAAGGCAAGCTACAGGTCTCAAGTGAACAATAACAAATGATACAACTGTTGCAACAATTGCTTCTCTGAATATTGCGTTGTCTACCAGTTTCTGCAACTGCTGGCTGACTTCGGCACTAGATTTTCCCAATTGAAACTGCTCAGAAAATTCTAGGAATTTGGGAAGGTGATCCTTGCCCAAAACCTCGAAAGCTCTACCCCAAATTCAAATCTCCAAAATTGGACCCTTCTCTGCTTGGCCCTTCTCCAATTTCGAAATCTGTTGCTGAAGATTCTACTGAAGATCTTTGCACTCCAAAACACCAGCAAACCTCCTACACTACACCTCCAATCAATCCTCCAGCTCCTCAACCCAAAACACTTCGGCAAATGCTCTAACCAAACGCTGCCCTCAAAATGATTGCACAGTCACTAGGTGAGTGACGAGTTCCTGAAGTGAGAATGATAGGGACAGCGTATAACTGATCTCACATGGACTAAATTTGCTCTGGCACTCCTAAAATCCAACAATAACTTATCCAATGGTTGCTCCGCAAGATTTCCTTCACCACACAACTCACACACAACCACTACCTTCCTCTACTGTGAAGTCACAGCTCCTTTTGTGTCCCAGCTGCTCCAGAAGTGTGTGGGAACTATGGTTGCCTCTCTAAATCACAAAAATTGAAGAAAACCCTTTTTGATTGGCACTCAAAGTCCACCGGAGAAGGGGTGAGCTTCTCTCCTTGGGAAGCTCCTGTGCTAAACAGCACAGCGTTTTGCTCAGCTAAACAGCTAAAGAAATTCGAAAATCAGAATATGCAAATGATGCCTAAGCCCTCCCCAAACCTTCCTTTTATAATTGCTCGCCATGAAAAATCGTGGGTCCCTCCATGCATTTCGATTTACCCAATGGAAATCGATTTACTTTCTTCACCAATACACTATCCTTGTGGGCCCCAATTTCCATTAGCAACTTACTTTATTCTTTTCCTTCTTTATTTCCTATATTAGCCGCAAAAAGGTAATTTATTTTATTTAATTCAAAGCTGACAAAATGTATTTTCCAAACATTAGGAAAATTTAAAAAGGGACATTACAAAAGTACATAATACATAACCCATAAAAAGTAACTTTACACCACGACATTAATAAATCTCAAAATGCCACATGACAAAAAGGTCATTAATACGTCTTCCTAGACCAAAAGGTAAATGCACTACAAATCACCTCCTTGGTACCTTTATTTTCAACACAGAACACTTGGAACACAAAGACATCCATTGAGGATATATATATATATATATATATATATATATATATATATATATTGAATAGTGTATAAAAGAATTGATATGAGATATGAGATTACAAATGACAGCTCACTTATATACCTAGGCAAGTGCCATTTCATGAACGGTCATGACTCCTTGAACATGACACTTCAGTTTTAATTATTACTTAATTAATTATTATTATTATTATGATTTATTATTTATGTTATCTATAATATTTTTATGTATTTTATATTCATAACATTGTCGTCCTCTTCATAAAAGCTTTGTCCTCAAAGCTTATTGCTGACAAAGCATGTCATCTATTTCTTTGTCTTGTAATCTATTTGCAACTTTCAAAAATCTTCGAGTTGTCATCTTTGATGATACAAGATAATAAGATACTCTGAGTGATAAATAAAATTGTCGAATTGAAAAGGGATCTGACCATCCTAAATCAATCTTTTGTGGAATTTTACAATTACTTGATAGCTAGAATAAATTGTTATCATAAAACTGAATTGTGCTAACATCATCATTCTTTGGAATATAAGTTTGTCGTTTTTGTTCTAAGTGATGTAAATACACAGACTAATTGAGATGTCTACTCTTGTGATTCGGGTGTAGATAAGGAGTTGTTGTGATCTGATTTCCCCTTATATTGTTTGTGTCAATTTCTTGATTTACTTGAAGTATATCATTTCCTTTAAGTATGGAAGTCACTTGGTCAATACATAGACTAATTGATATGTCTACTCTTGTGATTTGGGTGTGGATAATGGTTGTGATCTGATTTCCCCTTATATTGTTTGTGTCAATTTCTTGATTTACTTGAAGTATATGATTTCCAATTTCCTTTAGGTATGGAAGCCGCTTGGTTAATCCACTGGTTTGTCATCATCTTGAGTTGTGGTATTGACTGGATCAATATTCATTTTTTTTTTTAACTTAAACTGTTACATCTAAGGACTTTGATGCTTCTTTCATGATAAGATCTTCTAGTTTGTTTTTCAATGATTTCTTATCATTTTTAAGTTTCTTAATTTGAGTGTGTAAATTTTGGTTGTGACTTCTGAGACATGAGAGTTCATTTTCTAAGTCAACTTTATTTTGACATTCAAGCTTTTCATCTTTTAAATCTCTGATGTGTTCTAATAACTTTTGATTAAGGTTTTCTAAGCGCAAATTTTCTTCTTCTCTCTGATAGTCTCGTTGAGTTTCTTCTCGAAACTTTTTTTTTCTTGTTTTAGTTTTTTGCTTCTTGGCCTTGGATTTCTTGATCTATACAAGTAATTTTTCACTATGGTTTTTTAGGAGAGAAATTTCTTCATTTTTGTCTGTGATAATCTTGTGATAATCTTGTCAACTTCCTCCTACATATTTTGCATAGACTATTGGCTTTCTTGAAGGATTAGTTTTGAGATATCTTTTATGTCTTTTGGTGTTACAGAATATGGTTTCAATGTAATGTCCTGTAGCGATATATGTTTCTTCGTGTAAGAAAATGTCAGAAACTCGTTTTCGTATTTAAAATGAACGACCCTAGTGATTCCATCCAGGGTGAACCCTGTATTATATCACTTCGATTGCTCCATAGGGATTGAACAGAGAACTGCGATATAAATGTGTAATCCCCAATGTTTAATTGTAAGTTGGTTATGTCATATTGTGATATAAATGTGAAATCCCCAATGTTTAATTGTAAGTCGGTTATGTCATATTGTTTTTTGTTCCACAGATCTAATTTTTACAATTGTTAGCAAATTCCGAGCTTATATAATCGCTACTTCTGGTAGGAGCAATAGAAATACTAATAGCTTTCCTTGCAAGAGTTCCCTTAATTCTAAAAATAACTGAAGCATAGTTAAATGAAGTTCCTGAAAATCTTGCTTCCTTCATTTATGACTTAGATCCCATTTTGCTTTGTCGATAATTTAACGTCAACAATATTTTAAAGTCAATGATAACAGACATTTTTTTTATAATTTACTTATAATATATACACTTTTTCAGGCCCGTGTGCAGCACTACACAGTAAGGATTTCAGGCAGCCTACAGAGAGTTATTTTGGGAGGAGATTCCTATTACATAAGTGTCATTTCCAACTAAGAAGTGACTGTACCTTGATATATATTTCATGTGTTCCGAAAGCTAATAAGAGGATGTGTTTTTCACTGGAAGGAGAGGACTATTGAGGAAGCACATATCAGTCCAAAAATTTCAATGCTAAAGAGACCTCTGAGAAGCAATCAAAAAGGGAAGAGATAAGTCAAATTCTTGTTGTTATATTTTGTTGTACAAATTTTCTTAAAGAAGAAAAATAAAATCTCCTTTTCTAGAATTGATTTTTCCCAAGCAGTGGGGTTTTTCTAGGGTCTAGTTGACCAAAACAATTGTGTCAAATTGTCTGTGTGCTTGTTATTTTATCTGATGTGTTAGTTGTGCAAAAATATTGGTAGAATAGCTCATTTGTTTTATGTAAATGCAAATATCAGTCATATATTTCATGACGGGTTTGGGCATTAAACCATGCAAAGCATAAAACTGGGTTGGGCTACAAACTAGATACAAATTTATACATGGTATCAGAGCCAAAGAGGGGTCAGAACAGAGATTTTGTCACAACTGATACAAAGTCTAGCAAGCAATCAAACTTCTGATAACAATGAACAGACTTATAAACCCTTGTCAGAAACCCAAAGACTCCAGTGGTTGAGAGGGAGAAAGGTTCCTAGTTCACAGATCTACTCCATTTGTTG